>OX326968.1:21186290-21376506 GCA_946800305.1 Medicago arabica
ATGCTAGGCGGAGGACAGTTCCAGTGAGCAGAACACCTTGCATGTAATCATTCCTTAGCCATAAAATATGCACACATACCCCTAAGAACATGCACCAGTGTTGTATTTTCATTTCCATGTAAAGCATCTCTAATATGAAGGATGTCAGTAGCATAAGTGTGCAAGGTATAATCACGACTATCAATAATCAGATAAACTACTTCCAAACAATCACTCTCACAAAGAATGTTGACATAGTCTTTCTTACTGCAAAAATCAAGACCTATCGGGATAGCACGTAACTCAGCTAATAACACATCACCTCCAACTTCTTAATGAGAAAAACCAGCTATCCAATCTACATTGTGGTTGCAAACAACACCACCATCACCTAAACAACTAAAGTCTTCTAGAAAGTTACACATCAATATTGAGTTTGAGTGTACCTTCCGGAGGGGGAACCAATGAGCTAAGAGGCGTGATGAGTGTGGGTCCAAATCAAGATTGAGATAGTAAGAAATGCATTCATCATGTAACAAAAAGATCTTTCACAGACCTGCATCATTGGTGTTTACCGTGATTTTTGGTAAACAACCGCTTGGATAAAATTAATTACTTGCAAGATCAATTAGTAAATCTTTGGACATAATGTATTTGATATTTTCCAGAAATTGATGAATGTTCTTGATGTTCTTACTAAAATAATGAAGATAACCCTCAGATTTAACAAGGTCAAATTCGTCGAAGTTATTTTCGGTAAAAAGGATTGTGAAATACTTAAAGAAACAAGTAAATTGCAAGGGAATTTAAGAAAAACAAACTTAAATTGCATTGATTGAAAGTAAATTGGTACACAGATTCATACATTGTGACTTGTAACTCGTTTCTCTCTAAATACAGATAGTTTGAATGTAAGTTTTCTGTATGGTTGAATTGTGACCTATTTTTCCTATGAGGAACGGCTATTTATACTAGAAAACTACCTACACATAGATATTTGAAACTATAACTGCCACTAACGGTCTAAAAACACCTTTTCGATTTGAATTTCAAAAAGCATTCTTCAGTAATATCCGCTACTTGACTCTTATCTGAAACAAACCTTTCTTTTGACATCTTCTCACTTGCTGAACCATAATCTTTGTAACGCCAATCCTTGCTAAGTCCAAATCTTCGACGAAACAACGAAGAATCCTTCATGTCTCCTGAAGTCGAATACATTAACTTTTCCTCGAAACATAAAGTCAAACTCTTTTGACTGCATTTAATTTAGCCTGTCGAAAATGCAGGCTAACAAATTGCCCCAAAAATGTCTTTTTTCGACTGAATCTTTTGGATTAAAAAAGAAAAGGATATTTTTGAACTCTGTCGAGCATATTCCTTTTTGTCGAAAATTATGACATCATCATTAAAACTGCAGAAATAGTTTAAGAAAGAACTTTATGGTATCATCAAACCTAAAGTTAGTGGGCCACATTCCGGTCATCAGGAACTACTATTTTTTATTTAAAATAACTTTCAACCTAAGATGCAGACACTTATCATTATCCAATAGAATATAAAAGGTCTATACCGTTTTGACCTTCCACTCACTTCACTTCTATAAACGTATCCTTTAGAAACAAAAAGTGCCATTCTCTCTTTCCAAATTTCATAAATCTTTGCCTAGAAAAATCAAACTTCTCATATGTTAGCCTGTAATTTTAACATGATCATTTAATGCAGTCAACATTAGTTGACTTTTTATCTTTGCAAAAATCGAAGTCTTTTCTTTCAACTTAAGGAGTTCGACGAGATTTGGACTTAGCATGAAAGGATCTAAAAGCCTTAGAGTTCAACGACATGTGAGTCATGAATACAAGATCGTCGAAGTCAAGAAACTTCCTTTGAGGCGGGAAGATTTCGAATTTCAAAGAGAAGCAGTTTCGTCAATGGAAACGTGGAGACAAGCGGTTGTCTACATAGAAGAAGTGTTTATCGTGGAGTTAGGCTTTTTTCAGTTATTTTCTATGTATAAATAGTAGTTTTCCATAGAGAAAACGAGTTGCAAATCACCTATACATAATTCTACAACACTCAAAGTACCGGTGCGAGAGAAAAGTGGCACACAAAATGTATGTAAAGGATTTGTCGAACAACCTTAATTTTTAATGCAATGCATTTTTTCTTTTCTTTAAGTTTCTGCAATTTTAACTTAATGCCTTTACTTTGCATTTGCCGCTTTTAAAACCTTTTTCCGTTGAAAGACATCATACGGTCTCATCTTGTTCGTAAAGCAACCTATGAACTTGATAAACGCGGACTCTTTTTCATGAAACAAAGTGCACAACATGTCCTAGGATTTCTGGTTTGATCCGACTGGTAATGGCCAAAATCAGCCCATGTTGTTTACCCAAAATACCAGTAAACAAATTGGCACACCAGTGGGGTCCTGTTTGTGCATCATTTTTAAAATCTTTTTTTAAAAAAAAAAAACCTTTGATGTAAGAAATTCCTACAAATTTTTCAAAACTTTTTTTCTAATAACCTTTCTCGTAAAAACTGTTTTCTGAAGATTCGCAACTATGTTTGGTAAACTTTTTCCTAAGGAAAAATTCTCATTTTGTGTATGCATTTAAGAAGCGGTAGAGCCTTGGAAACGATGATTAAATCCACTAGTAGTGGTGCTTCTGCGTCATCTGCTTCCTCAGTGGATGCTAGTGTATCAACGACCATGGAAGCAGCCATGGCCAGGCCGGCTTTGACGGAAATGGGATTAACCACTTCCACAACCACTCCGACAATAACCACTACAATGACACGACCAGAAATGGGAACTCTTGTGCCTCCATTTACGGCTGGTGTAACCGTGTCTACTAGTGTTCCTACATCTCCTCATCCTCAAGTTAGACCTAGACTTGATGATAGATTTGTAATTATGCAAAATTTGTCTAGGGAACAACCCTATGGAATGCCAACTTCAATCGATGGAAAATTTGCATAATAATTTGTCTGCACCCGCTGACCATGTAAATCCATTCACGCCATTCAATACACATAGTCCTTCAAGTTCTAGTGTTTTTGGCAGAATTTCTTTACCAGCCTTATCTACTGAATCTATGACGTTGTTCAGGCAACAAATGGATGAGAGCAATCATGAAATGGTTAATTTGTTAACACAACAAATTGGTACGGTGTTTAATTATTTGATTCAAAGTACAAACCAAAGTTACCAAGCATTAGCCACTAAAATGGGGAGAATAGCATATTTCTTCACCCCTTTACAACCTGTTTATCAATGGATGCCCCATATCCAAAATATTCCACAAATCAAAAATATTCAACTTGTGCAAGTTGTCGAACCTGTCAACCTGTCATTCAAAGGTAACAACATGTGCCTTAACCTCAACCGGTTTAACCAATGATACGGGCACAATCAGAGGTAATTTTGGTGAACATGAATCATGATGCAAACGAAGTTGTTAGAAATGTCCAACAACAAAACATAGGAGCACATAATAACATAGCCAATTTGGTTGAAAACATTATGGCTTAGAATGGCTTAAACGTTTGCTGGTGATACTAGTGAATCCACTGTCGAACATATATCTTCTGTCAGAATGTGTTTTACAAACTAAACTTCCTAGGGGTTGTAAAATTCCAAAGTTCACAATGTTTGTTGGTGATACTAGTGAATCCACTGTTCAACTTATATCACGTTATTTAACGAAGGCCAGAGATATAGCAAACAATGAGATATTAAGATTAAAACTCTTTCCAAATTATCTAACAAAAAATGCCTTTATGTGGTTCACCATGCTTGCACCGCATTCTATTCAACATTGGACTTAATTAGAGAGGTTATTCCATGAATTTTTTTACATAGGTCAATCTAAGATAAGTCTAAAAGAATTGGCGAGTGTTAGGAGAAGAACAATTGAATCTATTGATGATTATTTGAACAGATTCAGATTGTTAAAGGCTAGATGTTTTACTCAAGTTCCTGAACATAAGTTACTTGAAATGGCCGCTGGTGGCCTAGATTATTCCATCAGGAAGAAATTAGACACTCAATACTTGAGAGATATGTCCCAATTGGTCGATAGAGTTTGACAGGTCGAAAGACTAAGGGCTGAAAAAGCTAGGACTCCAAAGTTTAGAAGAGAAAAGGTTGCTTACATAGATACAAATAAAAACGACCAAGAATTCGACATAGCTTATGAAGATGTCGAAGACAGCGATGTTAACTTTGCTAAACTAAATTCTGAACTCCTTATACATTCAAAATGATGAGGCAATCAGATGGAAGAAATCTTGTCGAAACACAAAATGATAAGTACACTCCCAAAACTTACACGTTCAACGTAACCAAATGCGATGAGATTTTTGATTTCATAGTTGCTGATGGTCAAGTGGCGATACCTAATGGTTTAAAAATTCCACCACTAGAGCAACGTAAAAAGATTGGGTTTTGTATTGGGTACTTTTCAGGGATTTGGTGTAAAAAGCTCTGAATGAAGGCAAGCTAAAGTTTGGAGATAAAACAAAGCCTCATATGTAAGTGGATGTTGATCCCTTAAAATACGTCGATGCAATGCACGCTGAAGTTGCAAGTCGTAACGTAGCGGGGGCCATTATGGACGTTGTTGAAAAGCTGTCTGTTGAAGCAAAAGTTGATTTTGTTGAATGTCAGATGGTAGAAGTGTCTAGAAGCCCCAAAAGTGCTGACAAAATCATCTCAAAATCTCAGTTTGATGAGAAGGAAAAAGTGGCTTATCCCATGGCTGAAGAGGAACTGATTGATTTCCTCAATCGATGCAGATTGAAGAACTCTGAGGTAATGATGTTCCCCAGATGCAATTCTGTGTTCAACAAAGAGGCTAGTAAGAGCCTTGAGGGTTTTGTTCCGAAATCCAAGAAAAGAGAGAAATGGTCCACTGATCATAGTTCAAAGTTTTCTTTTACCAAGAGTTATGTTCCTTTTGTCAATAACTCTTCGACCACTAATTATATTAATAATAATGGTCAAGGGAAAGACTTTGTACCCCATGCTAAGGCGCCTGTACAAAAATGGGTTCATTCGACCCATATAAATGTTTAGTATGGGAAGAACAATGTGGTGAAAAGCGGTACTAGTAACATTGTTACTAAAAATGTTACCACTGATCCTAAATATCCAAATGAGTTAAGGAAATACGCCTCCCATAATAATTACAAAGGTAAAAATCCTATGACTCGGACTCAATGGAGAAGGTATCAAAGGTCCAAAAAGGGTATTGTTGTAAGTGCTGATGATAAAACGGTTGACCTTAAAAGGAAATTATGGTCGAAATAGTTAAAAGACCAATGTAGGAAATATTGTCTCTACCTTCTATTGAGGAAAACCCTGTGGAGACGATGAAATGGATTCAGACTTCATGAATTTAGAACCAGATTTCGACGTCGTATGCAATGTAGTTTCAATTTTACATGTAGAATATGACATGGTGTCTGAAGTCGAAGAATCATAAGAAGATTACAATCTAGAATACATGGAGAAATATAAATCCATGTGTTGTTATGTAACAGATTATGGATGTGGTGTTCAACAAGAAGACATATTTGAGAAACCGAATGGCTATATGAAAGGCCATCTCAAACCATTATTCATTCAAGCCAAAGTTGATGATGTTGGAGTCAGCAATTTGTTGGTAGACGGTGGTGGTGCTGTAAATTTAATGCCTCAATCTTTAATTAAGAAGATTAGGAAATGTGGTACAGATTTGAAACCTCACAACATAGTTCTGTCGAACTATGAAGGAAAATCTGGGTTTTTGCTTGGTTCTCTCCAAGTGAATCTCACTGTGGGATCTGTCACCAGACCCACAGGAAGTGAATGGATACATGGAATAGGTGATGTTACTTCATCTATGCACCAGAGAGTTTTAATCTGGAAGGATGATGGCTCAGTTGAAAATGTCGAGGCAGATCAAGGTTACTTTCTCGCTGAAGTCAATAATATCACAAGAAATACCTTTGAGAAAAGCTTGGCGAAAATAGTACCATGTTATTTTGCTGAATATGGTTGTAATGACCAAATATATGCGAGTTCTATAAGGCTCGACCCAACCCATGGCTTCATGTGCGAAAATGAGGTCCTTAACACAGAAATCGTGGCGAAAGATCTAATTTGCCCATCCTGAAAGAAGGATTTAAATAATTATCATGTCTGAGTAAGATGCTTGGAACAAGATTACGGCTTACTTGGCCGAAAATAAGATCAAGAAGGCCTTAGAGGCTGAAAAACCAAAAGATATAATGGTTAAAAAGGCAAAAACGCGATTGCAGTTTTGTTTCAACACAAGTTGTTTCATGGTATACGATTTCTAAACGGAGATTGCAAGAATTAATGAAGATCCAAGATAAATTGGTTCTTATTAAATGCCCTTCGATAGAATGGTTAATGCCAAAACTTATGGGGGCAGAAGATCCAAATTCTTCAAGTTTGAGTGACACATTTTTCATATCTAAATGTTTGTTTGTATCTTAATTGCTTATATCTTGAAAAAATTTCAAGTTTTTGCCATTAACAATTTGTTAAAGGAATCAATTTCTGAAAATATGTTTTAATAGAAGATAAAGGTGACAATATGTTTTTCGCAGCTCTTGAAGAGTGAGAATCTGTTTTCCAGGATCAGAGTCTGAATGGGTTCAGAACCTGATGGAAGACCAGAGTCTGTTGCAGCGGAAATAAACAAGAGATAAAGGAAAGAGAGAACACAAGCAATTATACAGGTTCCTTCCACAAACCGGAAGTAGTCCTGTCCCCTTTGCACTTCCAAGGAGAGTTCCGCTAAAATGTAATTAACAATTACAAGTTGCTCAAACACACAGTAAGAGACTTCCAATGCTCAAGCACCCAGGCAAGAGACTTCCAATGCTCAAGCACGCAGGCAAGAGACTTCCAATGCTCAAAGACACAACTAAGAGACTTCTTTGCTCAAGGACACAACCAAGAGACTTCTGACACAATTTACAGAAAATTGAATAGAGTTAGAACACTTGATAAACAATCAAATGTGTTCTAATTACAAAACAAAGAGACTCTGTTTTTCTGATTAACTTAGAAATTCTAGGATACACAGTTTGTAAGAATTTGCTAAGTTGTTGATGTGTTTTTGGCTTGACTCAGAGAGAATACAATAGCTTGATAGCGTAGTTTTTTAGTTGTAGAGTCCAACAAATTCTTCAAGTTTTCTATCCTTTATATAGGCATTGGAAAGAGACGTTGAGACAATCCAGCACATCATAGTGTTTTCTGGAAGCTTGATCAATAGTTGTTGATCTGTTGCTTGATATGGTAATAGTCCTTCAAATACAGATTTTGAATCCCATTCCTTTTGAAGTGAATTACCGGTAGACACAGCTGCCAAATGTACGAGGTAGTGGAGTAGTGGAAACAGAGTTCGTACATAGGTACTTTGTCCTATTCTGCATTCTTGTCGTTGAGCATCCCATGCTCAAGTTGACTTTGAAGCTAGCCGTTACTCCAAATGAACGTTTCTTATGCATCGAAATGCCTTCAGAAATCCTTCTAAGCAAATCTTCAATTTGCAGTCTTCAGACTCTCTGTAGCACTTCAGATTTTGATGATCTTTAGACTCTCTACAGAACTTCAGACTCTGATGAACTTTCAGACTCTCTTTAGAACTTCAGACACTCTTCGTTCTTCAGATTCTCTGAGTCTTCAGGTTCTCTCGAAACAGCTTCTGACGATTCTTCAGACTCTCTAGTACTTCAGAATCACAAGCAACAAGCTTCTCAGGAATCTTGCTCTTAATTTGTTCTAACATAATACTTTCTAAGATTGAAATCTTGATTAAGATCCTGCACACTAAAACAAATATTAGTATATCCAATTGACAATTTTTAATACCTTGTTATCATCAAAACTTAAAAGTGGTATTGTTGAACACCCTTGTTCCAACAGAAGCGACAGATATTTGAAGGACTATAAGCTTGTTATGAAAACAGGTGAAACGATGAGAGAGTAATCTTTTGTAGAGAAAATGAAACTCGGCATTGTCAAAACCAAAATAATGCCAGGAAAAGAAATTTTTTAAGTCAAGACATTGTTGAAATGATACAAGAGTAGTTTCAACGAGAAACGAAAACTTGGCGTTAAACTTAATTAAAGATTAATGCTAAGAAACAATTTTTTTAAATCATTGGAAATTATCGAATATTACATGAAAGGCAGGCGAATTGAGAAATGGCATTTTCATTAATTTAAGAGCCAGCTAATGGGCCAAAAAAAAATGTCGAAATGTGGGTAAAACCATTAAAACTACGTTCGACACCTTTACAAAAAACGACTTTTGGCCCTAAGTGGAAACTTAATCAACTAGAAGTTTCTAGAAAAATGAAAATGGATAAGAAACCAAAGAGTTTCAGCATCAAATCGGCAAGAGAGACATAACTCTGTCATGAAATAGTTGTCATCAGAACCTGGAGGTGGCGAAAAAGTATTGGGTTTTCTCTCGACCCCTTTACAGGTCTTGTACGAAGAACACATGAACCTGTATTCTAAACTAGACTGAAGGCCCTCAAATGGCAGCAAAAATCAATGCTCATGATCGCCCTTCTACATTTGGCAAGTTGTCGGTGCTCAAAGAGGTCCTTGAAAACAGGAAAAACATCATTTAGTGAAAATCCACCTCTAGCTAGGGCATTCATCATAATCAAGAAGTACTTAGCCCCGTCGGATCCGAGGATGGATTCTTCATGCAAGGCTTTTTTTGACGTCCTCCAAGTCGGGGTCCCTTTGTTGACATAGTCGAGATATCAATGCCACGATGCACGTTGCATGCCCGCTGCAAGAGAGTTGTTGTATGAAAGCTTGTTTTTTCGCACAAGGTTGGCGATTAGAAAAGTATAGTAGGCACTTTCTTGGCAATGCTCTAAGTACTTCGTTGTTCTTGGCAAGTCTTCGGGGACAGACGTAAGTAGCTCTGGATCTGAAAAGGTCCCTAACGCCAAAATATGCAACCTTTTTGAGAATGACAAGTAAAGTGACATTTGGGAGCCTCTCCATTTTTGCAGAATTTTTTTCTTTCTTTGCTAAGAAAAAATAAAACGCAAGGTGTAGAAATGGCAGAATAGGTGGAGAGATAAAGTGGATAGGTTGGCTTTATAGGCAACAGAGTTGAGGGACAACTGATTGGACAAACACCTCGCTCTCCTCATCTAGTAATAGCCACGTGTCTTAAATGGGAGATTAACTTCTTGAGTTAGTGGAAAATTGGAAAATTCGAAGAAAGCCGATTGACAAGAAGGGGGCGCCATAATGATGAGAAAATTTGGAAACGCGTAGGAGCTGGAGGTGAAAAGATATCAAAGAACATGTGGCATCTCAGGGTAAACAGAAAGGCTCCGTTAGCCTTTTAACTACGAAAGAGGTGGTTCACAAAATCTTGAGATCGTGCAAGAAAAGTGAACCTAAAAAGACTACTCTTGGAAGTCATAATTATCGTGACGACATGCTTTGAAATACTCGGAGTTTCTCAAAAATGAAAATCTTCTCCTTCAAAAAATTTCAGTCGAAAATGGCATTTTTGGGGGGAAATTTTTAGCATGTAATTTCAACAGGATCATTTAATGCAGTCAAAATTAGTTGACTTTTTATCTTTGCAGGAATCGAAGTCTTTTCTTTCAACTTAGGGAGTTCGACGAGATATGGACTTAGCTTGAAAGGATCTAAAAGCCTAAGAGTTTGACGAAATGTGAGTCATGAATGCAAGACCGTCAAAGTCAAGCAACTTCCATTGAGGCGGGAAGATTTTGAATTTCAAAGAGAAGCATTTTCCTCAATGGAAACGTGGGAGACAAGTGATTGTCTACATGGAAGAAGTGTTGATCGTGGAGTTAGGATTTTTCGAGTTATTTTCTATGTATAAATAGTAGTTTTCCATAGGGAAAACGGGTCACAAATCACCTATACAGAATTCTACAACACTCAAAGTACCGGCGCGAGAGAAAAAAGTCATACAAAATGTATGTTAAGGATTTGTTGAACCACCTTTATTTTTAATGCAATGCATTTTATCTTTTCTTTAAGTTTCTGCAATTTTAACTTAATGCCTTTACTTTGCTTTTACTGCTTTCAAAACCTTTTTTCATCAAAAGACGCCATACGGTCTTGTATTGTTCGTAAAACAACCCATGAAATTGATGAACACAATCTCTTTTTCATGAAAAACAATGTACAACATGTCCTAGGATTTCTGGTTTGATCCTTCTTGTAATAATCAAAACCAAAAATCTTCCAAACCATTCAGATTTCAAGCAAGAATCATGACGAGTGAAATCTTCTAATCCATTCAGATTTCAACCAAGAATCATGATGAGTGAAATCGGAACATCCTCAAACCATTCAACAAACACTGCTCCTATCAACTTCTCCATGCAAGTTCAACCTGAAAACTGCAAGTTTATTAAAGAACCAGACCTAAAGGAGGAGAAAGCCCAAATTTGGAAATCTCAGATATTGATTCCTTGCCTTACTTCAAAGCATGCATATTTAGGACCAATTATAGAGAAAGCTGATAGTGATGACCTTAAGGAGGTGTTTCCTTGTTACGCATAATGCTCACCCATAATCTTCACCAAAGGTCCTTATGACCTTTGCTACATAGATACTAGGATTTTTAGATCAACCCCAAAAGTTGACAAAGAAGCCTATACCAATTGGCTTAACGAAGTCGTAAAGAAGAAATGTGATTTTCGGAAAAACCTAGGGATTTTCGACCTAATTCAGTTGCCGATACATGGTCCAAGATATCAAAAACATATGTTGCTTGAGGCTCTTCATTTTTGGAACGCTTCGACTAGCAGTCTCCACCTTAAATGTGGAATGCTCATACCCACACTATTGGATGTCGCCGCCATTACACTAGTGAAATCTTTGATCATGACAATATTTCATCAGATTTTCATTTTGATTCAAAAGGGTTGCCTTTGGTCTTTACATAGAAGACCATCATGACACTGATTCAAAAGAAGTTACTGTTGGAGTAAGCCCTAATAACCAATCTATATTGATTGAGTTTGACTATGTATCATGATATTAATAAACATACATATGTTGTGAATATATAATAACAAGGGTGTTATTTGAAAATAATAAAGTCCCTAGAATAGTTAGTCTGTTTAATGGAACATTAAGTATAACATAATTGTGAGACCCCATTAAACATAAGGAAGCTATTCTTAAAGCATCCGTAGTCAAGATTTATTGTGAAGTAGGATATCATTAAAGCATATAGACAATTATGTGGATAAACTAGTGATCACATCTCACAGATCATGGATAAAGATTTATCAAGTCTTCACATATATATAAATATTAGGAGTAATATTTATATTGGAGTGACCCACCATGAGAATACTACATAGTAAAAGTTATGAAAGTGTCATAAGATATACTCATAGTGATAGTGGTGTATTTCACCCTTTGACCTGAAACCACTGTGTACCCTGGATGTTGGAGTCGAGTGCTTTATCACCATTCAAACATTATCTGTAACAAGATGACTATAAAGTTGGTTGATGGGTACTCTACGAATCATGTTGAGGGATATAAGTGACCTAGATGGGATTTGTCCCTCCTAGATAACAGGAGAAATGTCTACGGGCCCAATATTGAACTAGACAAGGGTGACATACTATTCCTTGTGTTTAATATAGACATGATAATTATCATATAAAAGGTTTTGTCAGATCACATGACATTCTCGTCACTTGGGTATCAGTGATGTGTTGCTAGATACCGCTCACTGTTTATAATAATAAATATGTGATTTAATATTATTTCCAACGTTACAAGAACCTATAGGGTCACACACAAAGGACAGATAGATGAGAGAAATAAATAACTAAGACTTATTTTTAAAATAATAAGTAGGACTTATTAGTAATTAAATATGACTTATTATTTAATTTACGAAAAATAGAGAAATGCGGTCCACCGTAAGGTACGGCGTGTTTAAGTGAACTATGGTGCACCATAATGTACGGTGTACATAATGTATGGTGAAGTTTTATGTGCTTAACCTAATTCAAAAAAGGTTGTGAAAACCTAGCCGCCGCTCTGTAAACCTAATCTTTCTGAATCTCCGTTGAAATTGGCTAGCACCGGTCGTCAGAGAAGTTCTGTTCGTGTGGAGTGAATAGATGCATCGTTACGTTCCTTTGCTCGTGATCAGAAACAATTCTTCTACAAAGGTTTTTCTCTTCAAGGTAAACACATGAATTCTTAAATTGTTTAAGTATGTGTTTTATTTGTGATTAATAATTTAATCAAGATCCGTTTCAATGAGATTTTTTATGCTAAGAGTATTAATATTTTGAAAAACCCTGTTAAAATCCCTTCAGTTACAGATAAATAAGATATTGTCTTCTTAACCTTTTGGTTGTCGATGTATGTTTTCTGCACGAGGTTCATCCAAGTGGCTAAAGGTTTTAGAACTTTGGTTATTCAACTCCATGAGGGAAGGCCAATTTGTCTAAGCAAACTTATTCTTGGCTGTTTGTATGAAGGACTTAATCAAGGGGCCACTGAGATGAAAACCGAAGGAAAATGTTTGTTAATTTCTAGCTCTATCTGGTTGTTTTAATTGTGGCTTCTTGTCACTTTTAAATCAAAGTTTGACATCTTTCTTTCTGAGGATTATCATGAAGCAAATAACCAAAGAGATCAATAAAACCAGAAAAGACCTCTTCTCTAAAGCCTTCAACACTTTCTTGCATTGTGATACATTTACATCCTCTTTAGCCCCATTTTCAACAAGAAATCGTGGACCAGAATGGTTCAAAAGGGAATTTCCTACGAAGGATGTTGCACATGAACAAGAGACCAATGCTATCTGGAAAGCTTATTTAACTCCTAATATCCCTTCTAGTAGGATATTCTCTACTAAATCTGCAGACTTTTATGGGTTGTATGGTTATCAACCAAATTTAGTGGCAAGCAATTTGGTTTAGTGCAATCTCAACCATGCTCACTTTACACAGCCAAGAATGATTTAAAGAAACTAGAGGATGAAAGAACCTGCGAACACTCCTTCGACAAGTTACATAACAAGCTCCAGCTTTCAGCCCCGTTTCTTTCGACATTTCATTTGCATGCACTAAATCATATTTTAGATGGTGGCGAGTGATGATTGTGCATCAATACTAGTTTTTAGTTATGTTTATGTCTTGATTATGGCATTTGTAGAGTCAACTGCTTGTAATTCATTGTGAAATTAGACCAAAACAGGAACAAGAGCTCAAGAGAAGATATTGATGAAAATAGAGAAAATACCTAAGAGTTAAGCATCGTGCCACGATGAGGACAGTTCGTGGCACGATATGTGAACGTGGGACAAAGGATTTGCTTCTGGAAATATCGTGGCGCGAAGGATTATGTAACATGCCACGATGCTAGGTTTTGTCTGCTGCCACGTAGGATTAGTGAAGCCATCGTGCCACGATTGGATCGTAACGTGGCACGATGATGGGCTTTTCTGAAACCCTAAAATTCTTTCTATAAAAGCCAGTTGCAGCCAAGGATTAGGGGACAAATTTATTTTGCGATTTTGAGCATAGGAGACACTAGAAGACCGAAGAACTAGCCCTGAATCTCATACCAACTCATAGTTGGTCCAGATTTATGTATATTTCTTATTGTTTATTCTTATAATTGTTTAGTTATGAGTAGATAAACTCTTAGTTTGACTGAGCCTTGATGAACCTATTGTAATATGTGAACAAAGTCGTTGAACTCTCTTATTATTAATGTTATTCAGAATTACTTGTGTTTATTGCTTTTATTATAATTGTTTGCATTACTATTAACCCTAGCTTCTTTCAATCATGTTAATTGATCTTAGGAATTGAATGGCTACTAACCCTAGCTTTTAATCCTAAAATAATAATTCTGTTTAATTCAACATAGGAACCTAGACATAGGAAATTGAGGATTATGACATATGAATTAACGTTCTGACTTAGCTTCCGCAATTATTGAATCGGTTTTAGAGATTAAAAGGTTATAAATTAGGAAATGGTTTTGAGTCAAGAGATTGATCAAAACTACTTAGTTAATTCGTATTAAAGAAGGAATAATCATTGAGATTTAAGAGAGGTAGACGGATCACATAGAGAAATAGCGGATTCATTGGCTTAATAACTCATCTCGTATTCATCTTTCAAACAACTTTTTAATTACTTTTGTTGCATCAAAACTCACTGGATAAGGCAAAAAAAAATAACTTTTACACATCCTAACTAATAACGTACTTGCTAAAATTGAGATTAATACAATCCTTGAGGAACGATATTTATTACTACTTCGATAGGTTTAGACACTTGCTAAATATCTATCAAATTCTTGGCGTCGCTGCCGGGGACTGTTGATTTATTTCAACAAGGCAATTGAGTTATAATTTAGGATTTCTGCAATTTATTTTCTGTTAAAAATCTTAAATTGATTCAAAGTTCATTATTTATTTTTCATTGTGCAGTGCTACTAAGGTAGTTTGTTGTTTATGCGAGGTAGAATAAGTTCCGACGACCTAGAATACGATCCTGAGATCGAGAGGACTGCAAGAACCAATCGGAAAGTTGTTCAGTTGTCAAAATCAAAATCAGTCCCACCTAGTGCACGTGAACGACTACCTAATCCAACACTTGCTAAACCCGAATCAATCTCTTATCCTAAGTTTGTCACTATGGGAGATGTACCACAAAGTCCGAAGTTGGGAGACTATGGTTTAGCTAACAATCATGGTTGATTGACTCACACTTTTCAGCCTGCTAATCATGTTGCTTTCGATATCAAGACTTTTGTTCATAATGGGTTGAAGGAGAAACAATTTGATGGGACCGATGCTCTGAGTCCTCGTGAACATTTAAGCCATTTTCATGAAACGTGTGAGTTTTGTGTACCTCCAGCCACGGTGACTGAAAACCAGAAGAAACTGAGATTGTTTGCCTTCACTCTCACCGGAAGATCTAAGGATTGGTTACTTTCTTTACCAAGTGGGACCATTCAAACATGGGAGGAGCTAGAGCTGAACTTCTTAGAAAAGTAATTTCCTATGTCTAAATATTGGGATAAGAAACAGAAGATTTCAAACTTCAGGCAAGAGGAGAGTGAGTCACTATATGATGCTTGGGAGCGATTTAACTTGCTTCTTAAGAGATGTCCTAACCATGAGTTTTTAGACAAACAATATCTCCAAATCTTTACCGAGGGGTTAACTTCCAACAATAGGATGTTCTTAGATGCCTCAGCTGGAGGAAGTCTGAAAGTGAAAACTGACCATGAATTTCAAGCATTAATTGAGAACATGGCTGCAAACGAATACCGTGTTGATGCTGAAAAGAAGAAGAGGGGTGTGTTTAATGTGAGTGATCAAACTTCTATCTTAGCCAACCAAGCAGCCATGAACAAGCAACTGGAGATTCTTACTAAAGAGTTTCATAGCTACACTATGGCCAACAAACCTTAACAAGTTGTTGCAGTTAAATGTGATTTATGTGGTGAAGGACATGCAAATGGTGAGTGCGTACCTGAAGGATGAAGTGAAGAAGTGAACTACATGGGGAACTACTAGAGACAAAACCCTTATTACAACGTAGGGTTCAACAAACATCATAACTTGAGCTACTCTAACAACAACACTTTGAACCCTCTGCTACCTAACCCTTAACAACAGCAACCAAGGAAGACTTCAGGCCTAGAGGAGACTATGATCAATTTCATGAAGATGTCTCAGGGGAACTTTGAAGAAATGAAGAAGAGTCAAGAAGCTGAAAGAAAGAACAATGAAGCCTCCAGAAAATTGCTTGAAACTCAAATAGGGAAGATGGCAAAGCAACTGGCTGAACAAAGCAAAGGGGGATTCTCAGGTAACATCAAAGGAAACCCTAAGAATGAGACTTGTAATGCTATTGAGTTGAGGAGCAAAAAGGTTTTAACACCTTTAGTTCCAAATACTCCTAAGGTAGTTGATTAAGAGGTAGTTGAAAAAGGTAACAATGGTATAGTTGAAAAGAATGTTGAAGAGGAGATAGTTGAAAACGAGATAGACCATGGCGAAGTTGAAAATGAAAAAAAGAAAAAAATAATGAGGAAGAAAAAAATGAGAAATTAATAGATGTTGATTTAATCTTGAGGAAGTCTAAGAGCCAACTGTTAAAAGATGGAGACAAAGAGCAAGTGATTCCATCATATGTGAAGCTTCCTTATCCTCATCTAGCCAAGAAGAAGGAGGAAGGTCAATTTAAAAAGTTCATGGCCCTCTTCTCTAAACTTCAGGTTAATATTCCTTTTAGTGAATCTCTTGATCAAATGCATGTTTATGCTAAGTTTATGAAAAAATTATTAACCGGACGAAGGAAGCCAAATGATGACGAGAACATTGCACTTTTAGAAAATTGTAGTGCAGTCCTTCAAAAGAAACTCTCACCTAAGTTGAAAGATCCTGGTGCATTTACTATTCCTTGTTCCATTGGGAAATTAGATGTCGGAAGATTATGTGATTTAGGGGCAAGTATAAACTTGATGCCTCTCTCTATGATGAAGAAACTAGGGTGTGGGGAGCCTAAACCTACAAGAATGACCCTCACTTTAGCTGAGCGGTCGATTTCGTATCCTTTTGGTATTCTTGCAGATGTGTTGGTTAAAGTTAATGACTTAGAGTTTCCAGCTGATTTTGTTATCTTGGATTTTGCTGAAGATAAAGATATACCATTGCTTCTAGGAAGACCATTCCTTGCAACTGGTCGTGCTCTGATTGATGTTGAGAGGGGTGAACTTATGTTGAGATTCCAAGATGAGGAAGTGGTGTTAAATATCTTTGAAGCTATGAAGCACAGAAGTTAAAATCCTCAATGTTACCGAGTTGATGTTATAGATGAGATAATTAAAGACAGTTCCCTTAAGCCTCAACCAACACAGACTATGGAGAAAACACTCGTTAATTCTATAGAGAGTTGTGATCATGATGAAGATCTTGAGGTAAACGAATGTATACAACAACTTGAGGCAAACAAGCAGGCCGTGGAACCAATGAAAATTGAAGAGTTACTTGGTGAAAAGCTTATGGGAGAGCAACCTTTGAGCAAGGAAGGAGATAAAAATCCAGAAATGAAAGCACTTCCTTCCCACTTGAAGTATGTCTTTCTTAGTGAGGATGCTTCCAAACCAGCAATCATCAGCAACACCTTGACAACTTTAGAGGAAGAAAAACTCATAAGGGTGTTAAGGGACAATAAAGAGGCAATAGGATGGTCCATTTCTGATTTGAAGGGTATTAGTCCAGCTTATTGCATGCACAAAATACATATGGAGGTTGAATACAAACCTGTTGTTCAACCTCAAAGAAGATTAAACCCGACAATGAAGGAAGTGGTAAAGAAAGAAGTACTGAAATTGCGAGATGCAGGTATGATTTACCCTATTTCTGATAGCTCTTGGGTGAGTCCGGTTCACGTGGCGCCCAAGAAAGGTGGTATGACAGTGGTGGCTAGTGAAAAAAATGAGTTAATACCCACTCGGACCGTCACTGGTTGGAGAATGTGTATAGACTACCGGATGTTGAATACAGTAACAAGGAAGGATCACTTCCCGTTACCATTCATGGATCAAATGATAGAGAGATTGGTTGGACAAGCCTTTTACTATTTTTTGGATGGGTATTCGGGGTATAACCAGATTTCATGTTGGAACAAGAGTACTCAGCAATACCACATTTTGAGTTTTGATGATAACAAGGTATTAAAAATTGTCAATTGGATATGCTAATATTTGTTTAAGTATGCAGGATAATAATCAAGATTTTAATCTTAGAAAATATTCTGTTTGAACATTTTGAGAACAAGACCAAGAGAAGCTTGTTGCTTGTGATTCTGAAGATCTGAAGAGTCTGAAGAATCATCAGAAGTTGTGTCAAGAAGTCCTGAAGACTAAAAGAATCTGAAGTTCATATAAGTCTGAAGATGATCAGAACCTAACAGTTCAAGAGAGTCTGAAGACTATCAGAACCTGAAGACCAAGAGAGTCTGAAGATCATCAGAAGCTGAAGTGCTACAGTGAGTCTGAAGTCTGCAATCTGAAGATCTGCTTAGAAGGATTTCTAAAGGCATTACGATGCATAAGAAACACTCAATTGGAGTAACGGCTAGCTTCAAAAGTCAACTTGAGCGTGGGATGCTCAACGACAAAGAATGTAGAATAGTACAAAGTACGTGTGTACGAACTCTGTTTCCACTACTCCACTACCTCGTACAGTTTGGCAACTGTGTCTACCGGTATTAAGCTTCAAAAGGAATGGAATTCAAAATATGCATTTGAAGGACTACTACCATATCAAGCAACAGATCAACAACTATTGATCAAGCTTCCATAATTCTCTTGATGTGCTGGATTGTCTCAACGTCTCTTTCCAACGCCTATATAAAGGATAGAAGACTTGAAGAATATTTTGGACTCTACAACTGAAAAACTACGCTGTTAAGCTATTGTATTCTCACTGAGTCAAACCAGAAACACATCAACAACTTAGATTATTCTTACAAACTGTGTATTCTAGAATCTCTAAGTTTATCGGAAAAGCAGAGTCTGTCTTTGTTTAAGTTATTGGAACACATTTGATTGTTTATCAAGTGTCTCCAACTCTATTCAATTTTCTGTAAATTGTGTCAGAAGTCTCTTGCTTGTGTGCTTGAGCAAAGAAGTCTCTTAGTTGTGTCTTTGAGCATTGGAAGACTCTTGCATGCGTGCTTGAGCAATTGGAAGTCTCTTACTGTGTGTTTGAGCAACTTGTAATTGATATTACATTTTAGTGAAGCTCTCCTTGGAAGTGCAAGGGGGACAGGACTACTTCCGGTTTGTGGAAGGAACCTGTATAATTGCTTGTGTTCTCTCTTTCTCTCCATCACTTGTTATATTCCGCTGCAACAGAATCTGGTCTCCCATCAGACTCTGAATCCATTCAGACTCTGATCCTGTAGAAACAAATTCTTACTATTCAAGAGTTTCGAAAAAGTTAACACAATTCAACCCCCCCTTCTTGTGTTTTTCTCACCTTCAGTTGGTATCAGAGCTCCGGCTCTGTTGTCATAATACTTAACCGTGTAACAGAAAAGATTCAGAGAAAAACATGTCTTCCAGTGAACCTTCTTCTTCTGGTGCTACTTCTGGTGCTGCTATACCATACGACTATGGATCCAATAACAGCAGTAAGAAAGCTGATTATGGGAAAATTCCAAAGTTCAATGGTGATCCTGAAGAATTTTCTTGGTGGAAAACCAACTTCTATAGCTATGTCATGGGTCTTGATGAAGAACTCTAGGACATACTTGAAGATGGTGTTGGTGACTTACAACTTGATGACGAAGGTGCTGCCATTGACCGTAAATTTCACACTGCTGCTCAAAAGAAGATCTACAAGAAACATCATATCATCAGAGGAGCTCTTGTCACTGCTATTCCTAAATCTGAATACATGAAGATGAGTGAAAAATCTACCGCTAGAGCCATGTTTGCTTCTCTTTGTGCAAACTATGAAGGGAGCAAGTAGGCCAGGGAAGCTAAAGCTCTTCTATTAGTTCATCAGTATGAATTATTCAAGATGAAAGAGGATGAAAGTATTGAGCAGATGTACTCAAGATTTCAAACTCTAGTATCTGGACTTCAGATACTAAAGAAGAGTTACATAGCTTCTAACCATGTTAGCAAGATTCTAAGGAGCTTACCCTCTAGGTGGAGACCAAAGGTTACTGCAATTGAGGAAGCTAAGGATTTAAACACTTTGAGTGTTGAAGATCTTGTTAGTTCTCTCAAAGTTCATGAGTTAAGTCTCAATGAACATGAATCTGCAAGAAAGTATAAAACCATTGCTTTAAAGTCAAAGGGAAGATCCTCAAAAGCTCTCAAGGTTGAAGAGTCTGAAAATGAATCTTCTGCTTCTGAAAGCTCTGAGGAAGATTCTGATGTTGCTAAAGAAATGGCTATGCTTTCAAGCAGAATGCAATACCTTGCTAAAAAGAACAAGAAGTTTCTGAGCAAGAGCAGTGGTAAGGGTTTCAAAAAGGAAGAACAAAAAGGTTGCTTTAACTGCAAGAAGCTTGGGCACTTTATTGCTGATTGTCCAGAGTTGCAGAAAGAGAAATCCAAATCAAAGAGGCCAACCTTTAAGTCAAGCAAGTTTAAGAAGCATATCAAGAAAAGTCTGATGGCTACCTGGGAAGATCTTGATAATGAGTCAGGGTCTGAAGATGATGATGCTGATGGTGAAGCTAATGTAGCTGTTGGATTAATGGCTACAACTGAATCCGTAAAGGAGGCACCTGAGGCAAAATCAGATGCAGACTCTGAAAGTGAGACTGAGGTATTTTCTGAACTCACAAGATTTGAATTAGTAGATTCTATCAAAGAACTTCTTGGTCACTTTAAAGCTAAATCCACTGAGTTAAAGAAAGTCAAACAGTAGCTTGATAAGCTGTCAAAAAGACATAATTCAACTCTGTTGGAGTTAGAAAGTTTAAAAGAAGAAAATGATTCATTATTGATCAAGAAGTGTAGTTGTAAATACTTGAGTGAGCAAGATGTTGCTTTATGTAACACCCCATTTTCCCCACAAAAAAATTCATGCATAATTATCAGAGTATAACACAAATGGGATGTCACACATCATAAAAATCCTTAAAATAAAAAGAATATAAATTCTTTATCCTTCAAAATTCATTAACATAAATCTTTTCAAAAACTTTGCAGTGGAATCATAATTCAAAAATCCTAAAAGTAATTAGTTCTTGGCACAAGGTAAATCGAAAACATAATCATTAGTTCAACATGATACATAAAGGAATAGAATTTAACATAAACCTCATCCCGTTACATATCAGAGCATTTCCTACGACACCACAAGGACCTCTCACATCGTCGAACCTAAGCTTAGTCACCTGCACTTGCCCACGAGGCGGCAATTCCAACAGAAGGGGTGAGATTCACAATAATTATATTAACATATAATTCAAACATTTATGCTTAACAACAACAGCAACAACAATCATTGCAAATAACAGAAACTGTTGGAACAAAGGTGTTCAGCAATACCACGTTTTGAGTTTTGATGATAACAAGGTATTAAAAAGTTGTCAATTGGATATTGCTAATATTTGTTTAAGTATGCAGGATATCAATTAAGATTTGTATCTTAGAAAGCATTCTGTTTGAACAATGTTAAAGAGCAATAAATCCATAGAAGCTTGTTGCTTGTGATTCTGTTTCGAAGAGAGTCTGAAGACTGTGCTGAAGAGAGTCTGAAGACTGTATCGAAGAGAGTCTGAAGACTGTGCTGAAGAGAGTCTGAAGACTGTATCGAAGAGAGTCTGAAGACTGTATCAGAGTCTGAAGACCATCAGAATCTGAGAACCTAGAGAGTCTGAAGATTATCAGAAGCTTAGTACTACAGTGAGTCTGAAGCCACAAATTTGATGATCTGCTAACAGTGATCTCTACTGCATTGCTATGCACAAAGAAACTCTAATGGAGTAACGGCTAGCTTCTAAGTCAACTTGAGCGTGGGAAGCACAAAGACAAAGATTGCAGGCCAGTACAGAGTACGTTTTACGAACTCTGTTTCCACTACTCCACTACCACGTACAGTTTGGCAACTGTGTCTACCGGTATTAATCCTCAAAGGGAATGGAATTCAAATGATGCTATTGAAGGACTATTACCAAATCAAGCAACAGATCAACAGTCATTGATCAAGCTTCAGAAATCATCCTGATGCGCTGGATGACTCAACGTCTCTTTCCTACGCCTATATAAAGGATAGAAGACTTGAAGAAGTGTTGGACTCTACAACTTAGAAAAACTGCATTGTGCTGCTTTCGTATTCAACTGAGTCTTAACACAAGCACATCATTAACTTAGATTCTTACAAACTGAGTATTCTAGAATCTCTAAGTTTCACAGAAAAACAGAGTCTGTCTTTTGTGTAAAACAGAGTCTGTCTTTGTTGTAATTGAAACACATTTTGATTGTTATCAAGTGTTTCAACTGTATTCAATTTTCTGTAATTGTGTAAAAGTCTCTTGCTTTTGTGCTTGAGCAAAGGAAGTCTCTTGGCTGCGTCCTTGAGCATAGGAAGTCTCTTAGTTGTGTCTTTGAGCAAGGAAGTCTCATACTGTGTGTTTGAGCAACTTGTAATTTGATATTACATTTTAGTGAACTCTCCTTGGAAGTACAAGGGGGACAGGACTACTTCCGGTTTGTGGAAGGAACCTGTATAATTGCTTGTGTTCTCTGTTCTCTCTTTATCTCTTGATTATTCCGCTGCAATCAGAACCTAATCTCCTATCAGACTCTGATCTCATTCAGACTCTGAGTTTAAAGGAATTAGATTCTCACTCTTCAAGAGTTGTGAAAAGAAAACACAATTCAACCCCCCCTTCTTGTGTTTTTCTCACCTTCAGTTGGTATCAGAGCTCCGGCTCTGTTGTCTTAGCACTTAACCGTGTAACAGAAAAGATCCAGAGAAAAACATGTCTTCCAGTGAACCGTCTTCTTCTGGTGCCACTTCTGGTGCTGCTATACCATATGAATATGGATCCAATAACAGCAGTAGAAAGGCTGATTATGGAAAAATTCCTAAGTTCAATGGTGATCCTGAAGAATTTTCTTGGTGGAAAACCAACTTCTATAGTTATGTCATGGGTCTTAATGAAGAACTCTGGGACATACTTGAAGATGGTGTTGGTGACTTACAACTTGATGACGAAGGTGCTGCCATTGACCGCAAACTTCACACTGCTGCTCAAAAGAAAATCTATAAGAAACATCATATCATCAGAGGGGCTCTTGTCACTGCTATTCCTAAAACGGAATACATGAAGATGAGTGACAAATCTACTGCTAGAGCCATGTTTGCTTCTCTCTGTGCTAACTACGAAGGAAGCAAAAAGGTCAGGGAAGCTAAAGCTCTTCTATTAGTTCATCAATATGAACTATTTAAGATGAAAGAGGATGAAAGTATTGAGCAGATGTACTCAAGATTTCAAACTCTAGTATCTGGTCTTCAGATACTGAAGAAGAGTTACATAGCTTCTGATCATGTTAGCAAGATTTTAAGGAGCTTACCCTCTAGATGGAGACCAAAGGTCACTGCAATTGAGGAGACTAAAGATTTAAACACTTTAAGTGTTGAAGATCTTGTAAGCTCACTCAAGGTTCATGAGTTAAGTCTCAATGAACATGATTCTGCAAGAAAATCCAAAACCATTGCTTTAAAATCAAAAGGAAGGTCTTCAAAGGCTCTCAAGGTTGAAGAATCCGAAAATGAGTCTTCAGCTTCTGAAAGCTCAGAGGAGGATCCTGATGTAGAAAAGGAAATGGCTATGCTTTCAAGCAGAATGCAGTACCTTGCTAGGAAGAACAAGAGATTTCTGAGCAGGAGCAGTGGGAAGGGGTTCAAAAAGGAGGATCAGAAAGGTTGCTTCAACTGCAAGAAAACTGGACATTTTATTGCTGAGTGTCCAGAACTGCTGAAGGAGAAACCCAAGTCAAAAAGGCCAACCTTCAAGTCAAGCAAGTTTAAGAAGCAGATCAAGAAAAGTCTGATGGCCACCTGGGAAGATCTTGATAATGAGTCAGGATCTGAAGATGATGATGCTGATGGTGAAGCCAATGTAGCTGTTGGACTAATGGCTACAACCGAATCTGTTAAAGAGACACCTGAGGCAGAATCAGATACAGACTCTGAAAATGAAACAGAGGTATATTCTGAACTCACAAGATCTGAACTTATAGAATCTGTCAATGAGCTTCTTGGTCATTTTAAAATTAAGACCACTGAGTTGAAGAAAGTCAAACAACAGCTTGATAAGCTGTCAAAAAGACATAATTCAACTCTGTTGGAATTAGAAGATTTAAAAGAAGAAAATATCTCTTTATTGATCAAGAAGTGTAGCTGTAAATACTTAAGTGAGCAAGATGTTGCTCTGCAAGAATTTATTGCTACTGGAATTGACAGATCAAGGGTTGCATCCATGATCTATAGCACGTATCAGAACAGAGGACAGGGTCTTGGATTCATTGGAGGAAACTCAAATGAAATGACTCTGAAATCTGGTCCTGATGAAGCCAGAGAGGCGTTGAAAAATCTTTTTGTAAAAAAGTCTGATGAAGTCAACACAGAGACTCATTCAGAACCTACAACTTCTACTTCTAAGATTCTGACTAAGTCAAAACTTCAGAATGTTAAGTTAAAGGGTCTGAAAAACTTTGAACCCAAAGCTTTAAAGTCTCAGACTCTGAAACATTCAGAGTCTGATAAACAGACTCTGAAAAAGCCAGAGTCTGAAAAACCAAAGTCTAAGTTTCAAAGGAGAAAAACTGTGAAAGGCAAGTTGATACCTAAACCAAACGGTTCCAACCCTAAGGTATGGGAGAAAACATTGCCAAGGATTTCAAGACATAACTTGCGAAAAGAGTTCAATGGTTCTAAGACTAACCAAAAAGGACCCATAAGAATATGGGTACCTAAGTCTGATATTATTGATGCTGCAGGTATGTCTAAAAGGACTAAGAAAGCACAAGGCTTGGTACCTAGACAGTGGGTGCTCGCGTCACATGACGGGAGAAAGGTCTATGTTCCTAACCCTAACCATGAAAGAGGGAGGAACTATGGGTTTTGGAGGAAACCAGACTGGCAAAATCATTGGTTCTGGAACCATTGGTAACTCTATGATCTCAATCAGTAATGTGTGGTTCGTTGATGGACTTAAACATAACTTACTAAGCATAAGTCAATTATGTGACAGTGGTTATGATGTATTGTTTAATAAGAACAACTGCACAGTGGTTAACAAGGATGATCAGTCCATAGTCTTCAAGGGAAAACGAAGAAACAATGTATATAAGATAAAATTCTCAGAACTGACTGATCAGAAGGTAATGTGCCTTCTGTCAATGGGTGATAAGAAGTGGATGTGGCATAGACGTTTGGGACATGCTAACTGGAGATTAATCTCTAAAATTAGCAAGTTACAACTTGTCAAAGGCCTACCAAACATTGACTATCACTCAGATGCTCTTTGCGGAGCATGTCAGAAAGGGAAAATTGTCAAGAGTCCCTTCAAGCCGAAAGAAATTGTTTCAACTTCCAGACCCTTGGAGTTACTTCATATTGACTTATTTGGACCAGTTAACACTGCATCCTTATATGGAAGTAAATTTGGACTAGTTATTGTTGATGACTACAGCAGATGGTGTTGGGTTAAATTTCTGAAAACTAAAGATGATTCATATTCTGTGTTTAGTAAATTCTGCATCCAAATTCAATCAGAGAAGGAAATGAAAATCTTGAAAGTCAGAAGTGATCATGGAGGAGAATTTGAAAATGAACCGTTTGAGGTTTTCTGTGAAAAACATGGAATTATTCATGAATTCTCAGCACCTAGAACTCCACAACAAAATGGAGTTGTAGAGAGAAAGAACAGAACCTTACAAGAGATGGCTAGAACCATGATCCATGAGAACAATCTGGCTAAGCATTTTTGGGCAGAAGCAGTAAACATAGCTTGTTATGTTCAGAACAAAATCTATATTAGACCTCTGTTGAACAAAACAGCTTATGAACTCTTTAAGGGAAGAAAACCCAACATATCTTATTTTCATCAGTTCGGATGTACATGTTATGTCCTGAACAACAAAGTCTACCTAAAGAAATTTGATGCCAAAGCTCAAAAGGGAATCTTTTTAGGTTACTCTGAACGCTCTAAGGCATACAGGCTGTATAATTCAGAAACACAATGTGTGGAAGAATCTATTCATGTAAGATTCGACGACAAAGAGCCTGGAAGTGAAACTCCAGTGCAAGATGAAAGTCATGAAAAATCTCAAGATTCTGATGATAACTCATAATCTTATCAGATTCCAGAATCTGAAGATACTTCAGAAGCTGGAACAACCCCTGAAGTTCCTAATGAAGAAGCTTCTGATGAAGCTCAAGATGGTTCTCTGCAAGCTAGTCAATCCAAACAATCTTTCAAATACAAGTCTTCACATCCAGAATATCAGATAATTGGCAATAAAGAAAGTCCTATGAGAACAAGATCGCATTTCAGACAAGAAGAGTCTGCTTTAGGATTATTATCTGTTATTGAACCAACTTCTGTTGAAGAAGCTCTTGGAGATGAAGGATGGATTCTAGCAATGCAAGAAGAACTGAATCAATTCAAAAGGAATGAAGTATGAGATCTAGTAGCTAAGCCTAATCACAAGAACATCATTGGAACCAAGTGGGTGTTCAGAAATAAGCTTAATGAACAAGGAGAAGTAATCAGAAACAAGGCCAGACTTGTTGCACAAGGCTTCAGTCAGCAAGATGGCATTGATTACACAAAAACTTTTGCTCCAGTTGCAAGATTGGAAGCAATCAGGTTACTTCTTTCCTATGCAGTTAATCACAACATAACTTTGTATCAAATGGACGTTAAGAGTGCATTTCTTAATGGTGTCATTTCTGAAGAAGTATATGTCAAACAACCTCCTGGCTTTGAAGATTTAAAGCATCCAGAGCATGTTTATAAATTAAAGAAATCACTCTATGGCTTGAAACAAGCTCCCAGAGCTTGGTATGAAAGACTGAGTAATTTCTTAATTCAAAACAACTTTGAACGAGGACATGTTGACACTACTCTATTCAGAAAGACTCTAAAGAAAGACATTCTTGTAGTTCAGATTTATGTTGATGATATTATCTTTGGTTCTACAAATAGTTTACTTTGCAAAGAGTTTTCAAAAGTAATGCAGGATGAATTTGAAATGAGCATGATGGGAGAATTGAAGTTCTTTCTTGGAATTCAAATCAACCAATGCAAAGATGGAGTCTACGTTCATCAGTCCAAGTATACGAAAGAGCTTCTGAAGAAGTTCAATCTTGAGGACTGCAAAGAAATGTATACTCCAATGCATCCAACCTGCACTCTGAGCAAAGAAGATCAAGGAACCAAAGTTGACCAGAAGCTGTATAGAGGTATGATTGGTTCTTTGTTATACCTAACTGCATCCAGACCAGATATTTTGTACAGTGTATGTTTGTGTGCAAGGTTTCAATCAGATCCTAGAGAGTCTCACTTAACTGCTGTTAAGAGAATCTTTAGATATCTGAAAGGAACTACTAATCTTGGACTTCTTTACAAGAAATCCTCTGACTACAAGCTAGTTGGATTCTGTGATGCTGATTATGCTGGAGACAGGATTGAAAGAAAATCTACCAGTGACAATTGTCAATTCTTGGGAGAGAATCTGATATCCTGGGCTAGCAAGAGGCAAGCAACCATTGCTCTGTCTACAGCAGAAGCAGAATACATCTCAGCTGCTAGTTGTTGTACACAGCTACTCTGGATGAAACATCAGCTTGAGGACTATCAAATAACTGAAAACCATATCCCAATTTATTGTGATAATACAACAGCTATATGTTTGTCTAAAAATCCAATTCTGCATTCAAGAGCAAAGCATATTAAAATTAAACATCATTTTATAAGAGACTATGTTCAAAAAGGAATTTTAGATATCCAATTCATTGATACTGATCATCAATGGGTTGATATATTTACTAAACCTTTATCTGTTCAAAGATTTGATTTCATAAAGAAAAATTTGAACATGTGCTATGTCTCTGGGTGATATGCGCCTCTGAAAACAGAATTCAGACTCTGAAAATATTCAGAAGCTATCTGGGAATCAGACTCTCTTTTGGAGATTCTGATGAAAGCTTCTGGTAAAATATTCAGACTCTGGTAAGGAATCTTTAGACTCTCAGAAGCTTGTATTAGTGGAAGCGTGACTGTTAAGTTCAGTAACACCTGCCCCACTATGGTGACAGTTACTTTACAGGTTCTCAGACGTGGCCTGTCTGTATTGGGTAAGAACTCAAAGGGCAATGATTTCATTATGTTAAACAAGTTACCTTCGCTTTGTCCCAATACGTTTACGGCTGCATGCTATATGTATTTATTGTTTGTGTTTGTTTGTCCCCTACTCTTTCCAAACAGTTTTCAAACATTTTCTCTATAAATACATAACACACACAACTCACTTCTCTTTTCACTCTTTGATTTTCTCTCTGAACAAATTTCTTGTTTTTCAATACTTTGCAAAACCTTTTCTTTTGTTCTCAAATCAAACTCTTAGAAAACCCTAATGGCAAGTGATCTCATCCAATCTGGTGTCATAATCAAGTCCGGAGGTTCGTATGTTATCAAACCCAGAACAATGAACATCATCAAGGAGACTCTGGAAATTCAAGTTGAATCTCCAGTAGATTTTGGTTCACTCAGTCGTCATGGAGTTGACGTTGCACCTCATTTCTTATCACAAGGAATGATGAGATACTTTGGTATGTTGAATGGACCAACATATCAGGAGCTTGTTAGAGATTTTTGGGTTAGGACAGAAGTCTACGACAAAGCTGAAGCTACTTTGGAAGAAACAGTAGCAATCTCAAACAACCCCAGTCTTGCTGGCAAAAACAGAGACCAAATAGGTTTAAAACCGTACAATGGTCTTGAAATAAGGTCTGCTGTGATGGGAATTCCTATAGTTATCAATGAAGAAGTGGTAGCCAGGGCTTGTCAGATGGAGAGCGCTGGTAAATTTCAGTGGAATGTCAACAAGAAAAGTGAATGGACTGTTGTCTGCAACAAGTTGTTATTTGAAGGGAGACCCTCAAATAAATTGGTGGATATGCATCCTGAGCATAGGGTGCTTCTGAAGATTATACTGGACAGTATGCTTCAGAAAGAAGGAGGAACAGATACATTATCTGTGGATCACAAAGTTCTTCTTTATTTTCTTATCAACAAAATAAAGATCAACTTCCCCAGATATGTGATGCACCACATGTGTTGGGCCATCAAGAAGAGTCAATCAGAAACCAGGAGGCAAGTTCCTTTTGGAAGATTAATATCTGAGATTCTGTATCAAGGAGGTCTTTTGAAGGTCTTATCAGAATCTGGTGTGGTATCAGATATTCATCTAGGAACTGTGACCGGTAGAATCATCAATGGCAAGACTCTACAGTACATGAAGATTGTCAAGAGATTCAATCCCTTTAAGCATGATATGAGAGAATCCTATGTACAATCTGATTTGATGATGGACTTCCCTCCCATATCCAAAGAAGATAATCCTGAAGTTCTTGCTAGATTTATGGTGGATTACTTCAAGGAGACTGGTAGAATAATCAACTATTCTGCTATTCCTGAGACTGCTGGAGGAGGCCCTCTTAAGGTCAAAGGAAAAAGGACCAAGGAAGTGGTTCTCAAGGAAGAGGAAGAGAAGCAGGAGCCTCTCAAGAAAAAGATTAAATCTTCTGCTCTTCCTGGAGTTTCAATTGGTTCTCCTTCTGCATCTTCTGCACCTTCTGCACTTCGTGAAATTAAGGATGGGAAGAAGGCTAAGAAAGATGAGAAGAAGGCTAAGAAAGCTGAGAAGAAAGCAATAATAGGCAAAGCTGACAGAGACTATGACAAGTTAGCTCAAGAGATTGCTGATTTCATTGATGCTGACTCTGGAGGTGAAGAGAGTCAGATCAAGAAAAGAAAGGTGGATGTGATTCCTGTGGCTAAGGATGTAGCACAGAAGATAGGTACTTCTGTATCTATGATTGAGGATGAACACACTGCTGGCAAGGTTATGGCAGCAGATTTGATTGCTGAAGAGTTGAAGGAAGAGACTGTCAAGGAAGCTGCTAAGTTACTTGCTTCTGCTCTTAAACAGAAAAGTACTTCAGAACCTGCAGAAGCTGAGTTATCAGAAGCTACTGTTTCTGATCATTTTGCCTCTCCAGAAGCTGGCATTGGCACCTCTGGCAACGTGGCATATAGCTCATCTTCTTCTTTGGATCATGAGTCAGAATCAGATTCAGAATCTGACAACAAACCCTTGAGCCAAATTCTTCCATCTCTCAAAAATTCATCTCCCTCACCAATCAAACCCATATCATCCCATAACCCACTTGACCAGGCAGTAGTTGATTATGTTGATTCAACTATGGACAAAGTAATTCAAGACACAATCACAGTGTCTATGAATCTTCCTGCTGACCATCCTGCTCAACCTTCATTTCTCAAACCACTTCAGGTAATTCAACCTTCTAAAAAACCTGAAGCAACCATTCAATCCAAACAACCATCCCCCCAAACTGAAACCATTTGTGTAGACTCTCCAGACACTCTAGATTCTCTTGAAAAACATCTAGGGGGAGAACTACCAAAAACCCCTGCAAAATCCAAATCAACAAAAGCTACTTCATCCATTTCCAAACCAGACCCTGTACCTGAACCTACAGAGAATCTGACCTTAGCTTCTGTTGAACCTTCAGAACCTGCTGAACCAGCTTCTGAAAATCTGGAACAAGCCTCTGATACTGTATCAGCCTCTGTAACAGAATGTAGAGCTGAGACCAGAAGAGTTTCTCAACCACTATGTGATCCTATAACCTCTTTCTCTTTTGAAACTTTTCTAGCTTTGAGAGTTTCTCTACCCTCAACCTCTGAACCTCAAACTGACCTATTTGATTCAAATGAGATTGATGAGTTTTATGCTTCTTCATGCAATAAGCTCAAAGAAGTCATTGAGCAAAGGCTTATACCAATACTCAATGTGAGCTATGAGGACAAGTTCTCTACAGTGAAGTCTGAGTTTTTGGATTTTATCACCAAAATTCAAAAAGCTGCTGCCAGGGAACAATTTCTTATCACTGCCAAGCATGTTTAAGAAGTAAAGAGGGCTGAGAAAGTTGTAGCTCTGGAAAATGCTCCTATTCTGAGGATAAGAGATACACCCTTCTTTGATGAGGATCAGTATATTCCTAGAGAATCAGTGGCTTACAATTCTTTGAAGAGGAAGATGTATAGAATTCAAGAAGAAGCTAGACTGGAAAGAGAAGAACATTTGCGAAGAACTGAGGCTCTGGAAGAGATGGTAAAGAAACAGCAAGAGGATCTCCAGAAACTGATGGATCATCTTGCCAAACAAAACCAACCTTAGTTTAATTTCATTTCGTTTTGTTTATTTTTTTGTAATTTTTTTTTCTGAACTTGTTTTTACTTACAATTTATTCAAGTTTTTTTCTTTGATTCTACTTTGCATTCTATTTCTTTTATGCTCCGAATCTTCTATGTTTTCCCTCTGAATCTCTTTCTTCTTTAAAAACATGTTTACACCCTTACCTTAAGTCATTTAAAAAGGGGGAGGAACCATGTTCTGAACTTTTTTTTTTTTATGACAAAAGGGGGAGAAGGGAAAGTATTTATGTCAGGGAGGAGAGAAAGCATTCTTTAATTACATTGCATGTATACGTTAAAGGGAAATCTGCAAAAGGTGTTTAGTTAGACTCTGAGCCCTGTTTAAGAATCAATTTACTAAATATTCTGAGTATGAATTTGATTGCTTTTGAAAAACAATTTAATTAACCTGGATAGAACTCAAGATGAGCTTACAAACCTCAACTTAAGAACTATCAGACTCAGGGGGAGTCAGAGCTTACAAACCTCAGACTCTGAGCTTACAAACCTCAGAACCCTTTAAGTCAACTTGTTAATTAGATTAACAACAATTGACCTTTTAAATACTAATGTTTGCCATCATCAAAAAGGGGGAGATTGTTGGAACAAAGGTGTTCAGCAATACCACGTTTTGAGTTTTGATGATAACAAGGTATTAAAAAGTTGTCAATTGGATATTGCTAATATTTTTTTAAGTATGCAGGATATCAATTAAGATTTGTATCTTAGAAAGCATTCTGTTTGAACAATGTTAAAGAGCAATAAATCCATAGAAGCTTGTTGCTTGTGATTCTGTTTCGAAGAGAGTCTGAAGACTGTGCTGAAGAGAGTCTGAAGACTGTATCGAAGAGAGTCTGAAGACTGTATCAGAGTCTGAAGACCATCAGAATCTGAGAACCTAGAGAGTCTGAAGATTATCAGAAGCTTAGTACTACAGTGAGTCTGAAGCCACAAATTTGATGATCTGCTAACAGTGATCTCTACTGCATTGCTATGCACAAAGAAACTCTAATGGAGTAACGGCTAGCTTCTAAGTCAACTTGAGCGTGGGAAGCACAAAGACAAAGATTGCAGGCCAGTACAGAGTACGTTTTACGAACTCTGTTTCCACTACTCCACTACCACGTACAGTTTGACAACTGTGTCTATCGGTATTAATCCTCAAAGGGAATGGAATTCAAATGATGCTATTGAAGGACTATTACCAAATCAAGCAACAGATCAACAGTCATTGATCAAGCTTCAGAAATCATCCTGATGCGCTGGATGACTCAACGTCTCTTTCCTACGCCTATATAAAGGATATAAGACTTGAAGAAGTGTTGGACTCTACAACTTAGAAAAACTGCATTGTGCTGCTTTCGTATTCAACTGAGTCTTAACACAAGCACATCATTAACTTAGATTCTTACAAACTTAGTATTCTAGAATCTCTAAGTTTCACAGAAAAACAGAGTCTGTCTTTTGTGTAAAACAGAGTCTGTCTTTGTTGTAATTGAAACACATTTTGATTGTTATCAAGTGTTTCAACTGTATTCAATTTTCTGTAATTGTGTATAAGTCTCTTGCTTTTGTGCTTGAGCAAAGGAAGTCTCTTGGCTGCGTCCTTGAGCATAGGAAGTCTCTTAGTTGTGTCTTTGAGCAAGGAAGTCTCTCGCCTGTGTGCTTGAGCAAGGAAGTCTCATACTGTGTGTTTGAGCAACTTGTAATTTGATATTACATTTTAGTGAATTCTCCTTGGAAGTACAAGGGGGACAGGACTACTTCCGGTTTGTGGAAGGAACCTGTATAATTGCTTGTGTTCTCTGTTCTCTCTTTATCTCTTGATTATTCCGCTGCAATCAGAACCTAATCTCCTATCAGACTCTGATCTCATTCAGACTCTGAGTTTAAAGGAATTAGATTCTCACTCTTCAAGAGTTGCGAAAAGAAAACACAATTCAACCCCCCCTTCTTGTGTTTTTCTCACCTTCAGAAACGTCTCAAACATCTACATATAACAAATCATCTTTAAACATCTTCTCATAACAAATCATCTTTAAAACATCTTCACATAACAAATCATCTCATAACGTCTTAGACACAAGACTCGACAAATGCAACTCGACTATGCAACTCTAACATCTTAAACATCATGCATGCGGTACCATTTTAAGCATTAATATGCTTCACCGTCGCTTTGAGCAAATGCTCCACCGTCGCTTTGAGCAAAAGCTCCACCGTCTCAAATTATGCAAATGCATGGACTCAACTCTTTGCAACTTAAACAAGTTACACACAACATCTTAACATCATTTACGACTCTTGACCGAAACATGCAATTATAACAATACATGGCAGCAGCTCAGCACATTTAACACATATTCACATCACATAATCATCATTGCAATATCATTCAAACGTCATTCACATAACTCACTTAACAAACATATAAATCATAGATTAACGCCAACAATTAAAAACATCTTACAGCATCATTCCGGATTCGATTACAGGTCTTAGGGCATCTCTATTACTATCTACGACCCTATCCCCAAAGTCTCGTCCAAATTAGAAATACAAAACTCAAGATTTAAGAATCATTTTCAAGTCAAACAAAGGCCATTAGAAAGTTAACTCAATTGCCTAAAATTATCATGTTTACACCAAAGGCCAATTCAGTACCTATCAATACCAGCTTTCATTTTATATTCGGGAAAGGTTGTGCTGAAATTCATAAATATTCACTGTGACCTACGTGCAGTAATATGACCATAACTCAAGTTCTATATATCATTTAGAAGTCAAACCAACGGCATTAAAAACCTAACATCCATACCTACAACTTTTGTGTTTACACCGGAAGCTAATTCAAAACAGAAACGGGTGAAAAGTGGGTGTTTTTCCAGTTTTGGCTTTCAGAAAATCGGTGGCCGAATTCGTTTACGGGAAAGAACAATTTTCACTCCAAAAACCCAATTTTTGATCCCTTAATCACCCAAAATGATTCACAATGATGTTATACACTCCTAAAATCGACCTGAACACAATCTAATACCATTTCTTTGGTTTCTACACATATTCAATTCGAGAATCATTAATCAAACCCTATCTTAAGAACTCTCTCAAAACTCTTCTCAATCCCTTGTTAATCATAAACAATTGAATTACAGTAATATAATCGAAGCTAGGCTCACCCTTACCTGATAATATATTAGAATCGCGGGTCTCTCCTCTCTAGCCACTTTTCTCCATTTTTCTCCAAAACTCTGACAACGCTTACTATGTTTTTCTTAACCTAATTCCCTCTTTATATAACTTTTCTCCACTTGTCTTATTTTTCCACTAAATCCTCAACTTCTCTAAAATTACATAACAACTCCTCCTAATAAAATATCCTATTTTATTTTACCTCACTAAACTCTCTTAAATATATATATACACAACTAAGCCAAATAATACTTATGCTAAAAATAATAAATCAAATAAATATCAAATATATTCTTAAACAAAATAACAAATATTTCTATAACAAATAACTAACATATTTATAACAAATATATCTATAACAAATAACAAACATATTTATAACAAATATATTTCTAAACAAAATAACAAACATATTATCACTATTCAAATATAAAATCATGTAAAAGTATTCAAATATTAACTAAAAATAATTAAATAAAAAGGGGGCGTTACACTTTACAAGAATTTATTGCTACTGGAATTGATAGATCTAGGGTAGCATCCATAATCTATAGCACATATCAGAACAGAGGACATGGTCTTGGATTCATTGGAGGTAGCTCAAATGAAGTGATTCTGAAACCTGGTCCTGATGGTGCCAGAGGAGCATTGAAAAATCACTTTGTAAGTGAGTCTGATGAAGTCAACACAGTGACTCATTCATAACCTATAACTTCAAGTTCTAAAGTTTGGACTAAGTCAAAATCTCATAATGCAAAGTCAAAGGTTCTGAAAAACTTTGAACCTAAGGCTTCAATGATTCAGATTCTAAAAATTTCAGAGTCTGATAAATAGACTCTGAAGAAGCCAGAGTCTGAAAAACAAAAGCCTAAGTTTCAATGAAGAGAAACTGTGAAAGTTAAGTTGAATCCTAAACTGAACGGTTCTAAACCCAAAGTATGGAGGAAAACAATGCCAATGACTTCAAGACACCTTACAAAAGGAATTCAATGGTTCAAGGACTAACCCAAGAGGACCCATGAGAATATGGGTACCTAAGTCTGAAATTGTTGATGCTGCAGGTATGTCTAAAAGGACAAGAAAATCAGAAGGCTTGGTACCTGGACAGTGGTTGCTCGCGACACATGACAGGAGAAAAGTCTATGTTCCTAACCCTAACCATGAAAGAGGGAGGAACTGTGGGATTTGGAGGAAACCAGACTAGCAAAATCATTGGTACTGGAACCATTGGTAACTCTCTAATCTCTATTAGTAATGTGTGGTTTGTTGATGGGATTAGACATAACCTACTGAGCATAAGTCAATTGTGCGACAGTGGTTATGATGTTTTGTTTAATAAGAACAACTGCACTATAGTTAACAAAGATGATTAATCCATAGTCTTCAAGGGAAAGAGAAGAAACAATGTCTACAAAATAAATTTCTCTGAACTGACTGATCAGAAGGTAGTTTGCCTTTTGTCAATGAGTGATAAGAAATGGCTGTGGCATAGACGGTTGGGACATGCAAACTGGAGGTTAATCTCTAAGCTTAGCAAGTTGCAACTAGTCAAAGGCTTACCAGACATTGACTATCATTCAGATGCTCTTTGTGGAGCATGTCAGAAAGGGAAAATGTTAAGAGTTCCTTTAAACCTAAAGAAATTGTTTCTACCTCCAGACCCTTGGAGTTACTTCACATTGACTTATTTGGACCAGTTAGCATTGCATCCTTATATGGAAGTAAGAATGGACTAGTCATTGTTGATGATTACAGCAGATGGAGTTGGGTTAAGTTTCTGAAAACTAAAGATGACTCATATTCTGTGTTTAGCAAATTCTGCATCCAAATTCAATCTGAAAAAGAATTGAAAATTTTGAAAGTCAGAAGTGATCATGGAGGAGAATTTGAAAATGAGCATTTTGAGGTTTTCTATGAAAAACATGGAATTATTCATGAATTCTCTGCACCTAGAACTCCACAACAAAATGGAGTTGTAGAGAGAAAGAACAGAACCTTACAAGAAATGGCTAGAACCATGATCCATGAGAATAGTCTGGCTAAACATTTTTGGGCAGAAGCAGTAAATACAACATGTTATGTTCAGAACAGGATCTATATCAGACCTCTATTGAACAAAATAGCATATGAACTCTTTAAAGGAAGGAAACCTAACAAATCTTATTTTCATCAATTTGGATGTACATGTTACATCCTGAACAATAAAGTCTATCTAAAGAAATTTGATGTCAAAGCTCAGAAGGGAATCTTTTTAGGTTACTTTGAACAATCTAAGGCATACAGACTGTATAATTCAGAAACACAATGTGTTGAAGAATCTATGCATGTCAGGTTCGATGACAAAGTGCTTGGAAGTGAAACTCCAGAGCAAGATGAAAGTTGTGCAGGATCTCAAGATTCTGATATCAACTCAGAATCTGATCAGATTCCAGAATCTGAAGATACTTCAGAAGCTGGAGCATCCCCTGAAGTTCCTAATGAAGAAGCTTCTGAAGAAGCTCAAGATGGTTCTCAGCAAGCTAGTCAATCCAAACATTCTTTCAAATATAAGTCTTCACATCCTGAGGATCAAATAATTGGCAATAAAGATAGTCCCAGAAGAACTAGATCGTATTTCAGACAAGAAGAGTCTGCCTTGGGATTATTATCTGTTATTGAACCAACCACTGTTGAAGAAGCACTTGAGATGAAGGATGGATTCTGGCGATGCAAGATGAACTTAATCAATTCAAACGGAATGAAGTGTGGGATCTAGTAACCATTATTGGAACTAAATGGGTGTTCAGAAATAAGCTTAGTGAACAAAGAGAAGTAATCAGAAGCAAAGCCAGACTTGTTGCACAAGGCTACAGTCAACAAGAAGGCATTGATTACACTGAAACATTTGCTCCAGTTGCAAGATTGGAAGCAATCAGGTTACTTCTTTCCTATGCAGTCAATCACAACATAATCTTGTATCAAATGGATGTTAAGAGTGTGTTTCTTAATGGTGTCATTTCTGAAGAAGTCTATGTCAAACAACCTCCTGGCTTTGAAGATTTAAATCATCCATAGCATGTTTATAAATTAAAGAAATCACTATATGGCTTGAAACAGGCTCCCAGAGCTTGGTATGAAAGACTAAGTAATTTCTTAATTCAAAATGATTTTGAAAGAGGTCAAGTTGACACTACACTATTCAGAAAGACTCTGAAGAAGGACATTCTTATAGTTCAAATCTATGTTGATGATATCATTTTTGGTTCAACTAATGGTTCACTTTGCAAAGAGTTTTCTAAGGTAATGCAGGATGAATTCGAAATGAGCATGATGGGAGAATTAAAGTTCTTTCTTGGAATTCAAATCAACCAATGCAAAGATGGAGTCTATGTTCATCAGTCCAAATACACTAAAGAGCTCCTGAAGAAGTTCAATCTTGAGGACTGCAAAGAGATGAACACTCCAATGCATCCAACCTGCACTCTGAGTAAAGAAGATCAAGGAACCAAAGTTGATCAGAAGCTGTATAAAGGTATGATAGGTTCTTTGTTATACCTAACTGCAACCAGACCAAATATTTTATTCAGCGTATGTCTGTGTGCAAGGTTTCAATCAGATCCTAGAGAGTCTCATTTAACAGCTGTTAAGAGAATCTTTAGATATCTGAAAGGAACTACTAATCTTGGACTTCTGTATAAGAAATCTTCTGATTATAAGCTAGTTGGATTTTGTGATGCTAACTATGCTGGAGACAGGATTGAAAGAAAATCAACCAGTGGCAATTGTCAATTTCTGGGAGAGAATCTGATATCCTGGGCTAGCAAGAGGCAAGCAACTATTGTTTTGTCTACAGCAGAAGCAGAATACATCTCAGCTGCTAGTTGTTGTACACAGCTACTCTGGATGAAACATCAGCTTAAGGATTATCAAATAACTGAAAACTATATCCCAATTTATTGTGATAATACAGCTGCTATATGTTTATCTAAGAATCCAATTATGCATTCAAGAGCAAAGCACATTGAGATTAAACATCATTTTATAAGAGACTATGTTCAAAAAGGAATTCTAGATATTCAATTCATTGATACTGATCATCAATGGGCTGATATATTTACTAAACCTTTGTTTGTTGAGAGATTTGATTTTATAAAGAAAAATTTGAACATGTGTTATGTCTCTGGTTAATGTGCGCCTCTGAAAATAGAATTCAGACTCTAAAAGATACTCAGAAGCTAATTGAGAATCAGACTTTCTTTTGGAGACTCTGATGAACATAAGCTTCTGAAGACACTCAGACTCTGTTAAGGAAACTTAGACTCTCAAGAAGCTCGTATTAGTGGAAGCATGACTGTTGAGTTCAGTAACACCTGCCCCACTACAGTGACAGTTACTTTTTTAGTTCTCAGACGTGGTCTGTCTGTATTGGGTAAGAACTCAAAGGGCAATGATTTTATTACGTTTAACAAGTAACCCTCGCGTCTTCCCAACACTTATACGGCTGCATGCTCACTAGTCTTTATTACTCTTGTTTGTTTGTCCCCTTTTCTTTCCAAACGGTTTTCAATTTTTCACTATAAATAGCAATCACACACAACCCACTTCACTTTTTACACTTTGATTTTTTCTGAACATTTCATTCGTTTTCAGTCTCTGAAATTTTTTTGTTCTCTAAATCAAAACCTAGAAACCTTACAAATGGCAAGTGATCTCATTCAATCTGGTGTGATAATCAAAACCGAAATGTCCTATGTGATTAAACCCAGAACCATGAACATCATTAAAGAGACTCTAGAAGTTCAAGTTGAATCTTCAGTGGATTTCGGTTCCCTGATAAGGCATGGTATAGATGTCTCTTCTCATTTCTTATCACAAGGAATGATGAGTTATTTTGGTATGTTGAATGGACCAACATATCAAGAGTTGGTTAGAGACCTCTGGGTTAGAGCAGAAGTTTTTGACAAGGACGATGCATACATCGAAGAAACTGCTGCAATCATGAACAACCTCTCTTTGGCTGGCAAGAATAGAAAGCAAATGGGTTTGAAACCGTACAAAGGTCTAGAAACAAGGTCTGCTGTGATGGGGATTCCAATTCTTATCACTGAAGAAATAGTTGCCAGGGCTTACAGGGTAACTAATGAAGGTAAATTTCAATGGAACGTGGACAAGAAGAGTGAGTGGATGGGCATCTGCAACAAACTCTTATTTGAAGGGAGACCCTCAAATAAGTTGGTTGACATGCATCCTGAGCATAGGATGCTTCTGAAGATCATACTGGATAGTATGCTTCAGAAAGGTGGAGGAACAGACACTCTGTCTGTTGATCATAAAGTGCTTATGTACTTTTTGATTAAAAAGAAGAAAATAAACTTTCCAAGATACGTGATGCACCACATGTGCTGGGCCATCAGGGAAGGCCAAACAAAATCCAGAAGACAAGTTCCTTTTGGAAGATTGATCTCTGAGATTCTGTATCAAGGAGGCCTCTTGAAGGTCTTGACAGAATCTGGTGTTGTATCAGACGCTCATCTTGGAACAGTAACAGGGAGAATCATCAATGGCAAGACTTTTCAATACATGAAGATTGTCAGGAAGTTCAACCCTTCTAATCTAGATATGAAGGAATCTTTTGTACAATCAGATCTGATGATGGACTTCCCTCCTATTTCCAAAGAAGACAATCCTGAAGTCCTAGCAAGATTTGTAGTAGACTATGTAACACCCCGAAAATCCCAACTTAAAAATTCATAATAAAATCAGAGTATATCGCAATATTCAGGATGTCACATTTCATAAAATCTTTAAACAAAATGAATAATAATTTATTTCTCATCAATATTCAAAACGTAGCAGCGGAATCATAATTTCAAATATCTTAAAATAATTAGTTCTTGGCACAAGGCCTCATAAGCATCTCAAAATTCAAAGGTAAATCGTAAACATCATAATTGGTTCAACATGATACATAAAGGAATAAAATTCAGTAAAACCCCATCCCGTTACATATCAGAGCATTTCCTACGACACCACAAGAACCTCTCACATCGTCGAACCTATGCTTGGTCACCTGCACTTGCCCACAAGGCGGAAGTTCCAACAGAAGGGATGAGATTCACAACAATTATATTAACATATAATTTAAATATCTATGCTTAACAACGACAGCAACAATTATCACATATAACGAATCATCTTAAAACATCTGCACATAACAAATCATCCCATAACGTCTTAAACACAAAACTCGACAAATGCAACTCTAACATCTTAAACATCATGCATGTGGTACCAATATTTAAGCTTAAATAAGCTTCACCGTCGCTTTGAGCAAATGCTCCACCGTCGCTTTGAGCATAAGCTCCACCGTCTCAAATTATGCAAATGCATGAACTCGACTCTTTATACTTAAACAAGTTAACACAACATCTTAACATCATTTACGACTCTTTATCAACACATGCAACTATAACAATACATGGCAGCAGCTCCGCACATTTAACACATATTCATAGCACATAATCATCGTCGCAAATATCGTTTAAACATCATTCATATAACTCCCTTAATATGCATATAAATCATAGATTAATACCAACAGTTAGAATCATCTTACATCATCATCACAGGTTGTAATTTAAGTCATAAAACATCTCTAATACTATCCAAAGGTCTACCCTCAAGCCTTGCTCAAAACAGAGTTACAAAACTCAAGTTGTAGTGGTCTGAGACCACATTACTCGCTATGGCGAGTTGTTCTGCTCGCCTCGCGAGTTGCTGTCTATCATTCTGTCACTTACTCACTACGACGAGCGGGTCTGCTCGCCTCGCGAGTGACTACCTAACTGCTCGCTACAACGAGTGGTTCTGCTCGCCTCGGCGAGCTATCGCAGAACAGGCTGTGGGTTCGCTCAAATCTTCGCCAAAACTCGTCCAATTCTTCATGTTATGCCTCTAATCTTTCAGAATTATGATCCTAGTGATTAATCTAGGTTCTGTAACACGTTTCTACATCAAATTGCATCATTCTCACATCAATTCATCAAAAATCTACAAAAACCCTAATTTAAGAAGTTTCTCTAAACTCTTCCCAATCCCTTAGTTAACCATTAACAGATGAATTACAGTAATATAATTGAAGCTAGGCTCACCCTTACCTGGTATGTTTGCAGAATTGGGGTTCCCTCTTCTCTGGCCACTTTTCTCCCATTTTGCAAAAGTCTGTAATATGTACTGACTCTTTCTCTCTAAACCTAATTTCCTTTTATACTTCTTCCTAATCTCACTTATCGCCACAAATCTATCTTATTATAAAAACAACCCCATCTCTCAAAATTATTGTTATTATATCACATCTTAATTTTCATCTAAATATATCTATATTAACATCACATATCTTATTTTATTAAACAATAAAATAAGCACTACATCACAACATCATCTCATACGTCACAAACATCATCAAAATTATATAATAATATACTATATGCTCTAATAAAATAATTAAGTAAATAAAGTGGGCGTTACAGACTACTACAATGAAACTGGTAGAATAATCAACTATTCTGCCATTCCTGAGACTGCTGGAGGAGGACCTCTTAAGGTCAAAGGCAAAAGGACCAAGGAAGTCAATCTAGAGGAAGAGGAAGAGAAGCAAGAACCTCCTAAGAAGAAGAAAAAGTCTACAGCTCTTTCAGGAGTGACTATTGGTGCCTCTGAAACCATAGCTCCTATGCCTCTGTCTGTCTCTTCTGCATCCAAGGAAATTAAGGAAAGGATAAAGAAACCCAAGGATGAGAAGAAGACAAAGGACGAGAAGAAAGCAAAGAATGAGAAGAAAGCTAAGAAAGGTAAAGCTGACAGAGATCACAAGAGGCTGGTTGAGGAAATTGTTGAATTTCTTGATACTGATTCTGATGAAGAAGAAAGTCAGGTCAAGAAAAGGAAGATGGAAGTTGTTCATGTGGCTAAGGATGTAGCACAGAAGATAGGTACTTCTGTATCTATGATTGAAGATGAACATGCTGCTGGCAAGGCAATGGCAGCAGAAGTTGTGGCAGAAGGACTTAAGGATGAGACTGTGAAGGAAGCTGCTAAGTTGCTTGCAGCAGCTTTGAAACAGAAGAGTCAGGTTGCCCCTATAGAAGCTGATCTATCAGAAGCGACTCTGTCTGATGCTTCTGACCAACAAGCTTCTCCAGAAGCTGGCATTGGCACATCAGGTAACATTTCATTTGACTCACCTATCTCTTCTACGAATCAAGAGTCCTCATCTGAAACTGAATCAGATAACATACCTCTGAGCCAAGTCCTTCCATCCTTCGAAATAAAACTCCCTCTCCAATCAAACCTATATCATGATTTGACCCACTTGACCCAAGAATAGATGAATATGTTGATTCAACTATTGACAGGGTTATTCAAGACACCATCACAATGTCTCTGAACTTACCCTCTGACCATCCTGCTCAACCATCATTTCTTAAACCACTTCAGGCAATTCAGCCTACTGAAGAACCTGAAGTACCCATTCAATCAACTCAACCATCCCCCCAACATGAAACTATATGCGTAGACTCTCCAGACACCCTAGATTCTCTTGAAAGACACCTAGGAGGAGAACTACCAAAGACCCCCGCAAAATCCAAAACAACAAACACTACATAATCTGTTTCAAAACCAGACTCTGTACCCCAACCTGAACCAGCAATTCTAACTTTAGCTTCAATTGAACCAGTTTCTGAAACTGTAGAGGAACTAGTCTCTGAAACTCTAGAACAAGTTTCTAGTGTCATACCTGACCCAGAACCTGTAACAGAATGCATAGCAGAGCCTGTGCTTGAAGCAGTTATTGAACCCCTTAACCAATCTGTGGAAACTGGCCTTGAAACCTCTCAAGCTATCATAACTTCTGAACCTTCAACTTCATCTGAGCCAAATCAAACTCTTATTCCTCACAACCTCTTTGATTCGTTGAGAATAGATGAGTTTTATGGAGTGTCCAACTCAAAGCTCAAGGAAATTATTGAGCAAAGATTTGTGTCAATCCTCAATGTAAGCTATGAGGATAAACCATTCTTTGATGCTGATCAATACAATCCAAGGGAAACAGTGGTTTATGATTCACTAAAGAAGAGGCTTCACAGAGTGCAAGAAGAAGCTAGACTTGAGAGAGAAGCTCATCTCAGAAGAACAGAAGCTCTCGAAGAAATTGTCAAGAAACAGCAAGAGGATCTCTAGAAGTTGATGGATCACATTGCCAAACAAAACCAACCTTAGTTGCACACCTAATGTTTTAACTGTTTTGTTTTGCTTGTATTCTCTTTTTGCTGATTTCTATTATCTTCTGAACTTTCATTTTATGATTATTCAAGTTTTACTTCAATTATATGTGCTTCTGATATATCTTGCTTTATTCATCTTAGTGCATCTGAAGTAATTCTACTTAGAATCTATCCTATTTCAGACTCTAATTTGTTTTTGCTCTGAATCTTTTTCTCATTTTCTTTAAAAAAAAAAAATTACCCTCACTTGAAGTCATTTAAAAAGGGGGAGAAACTTGTTTCTAAACCTTTTTGTTGATGACAAAAGGGGGAGAAAGACCAGTGAGTACTATGTAAAGTTAAAGGGAAATTTGCGCGAAAGGTACTTCGTTAGATTCTGAGCCCCATTAAAAAGAATCTTTTCTCATATTCGTTTATTATTCTGAGATTTGATTCAACTACTTGCTTAACATGAATTTAATTAACTTGGATAGAACTTAGGGGGAGCTTACAAACATCAACTTAAGGACTATCAGACTCAGGGGGAGTCAGAGCTTACAAACCTCAGACTCTGAGCTTACAAACCTCAGACCCTTTAAGTCAACCTGTTAATTAGATTAACAATAATTGACCTTTTAAATACTGATGTTTGTCATCATCAAAAAGGGGGAGATTGTTGGAACAAGGGTGTTCAGCAATACCACATTTTGAGTTTTGATGACAACAAGGTATTAAAAATTGTCAATTGGATATGCTAATATTTGTTTAAGTATGCAGGATATTAATCAAGATTTTAATCTTAGAAAGTATTATGTTTGAACATTTTGAGAACAAGACCAAGAGAAGCTTGTTGCTTGTGATTCTGAAGATCTGAAGAGTCTGAAGAATCATCAGAAGCTGTGTCAAGAAGTCCTAAAGACTAAAAGAATCTGAAGTTCATATAAGTCTGAAGATGATCAGAACCTAACAGTTCAAGAGAGTTTGAAGACTATCAGAACCTGAAGACCAAGAGAGTCTGAAGATCATCAGAAGCTGAAGTGCTACAGTGAGTCTGAAGATCTGCTTAGAAGGATTTCTAAAGGCATTACGATGCATAAGAAACACTCAATTGGAGTAACGGCTAGCTTCAAAAGTCAACTTGAGTGTGGGATGCTCAACGACAAAGAATGTAGAATAGTACAGAGTACGTGTGTACGAACTCTGTTTTCACTACTCCACTACCTCGTATAGTTTGGCAATTGTGTCTACCGGTATTAAGCTTCAAAAGGAATGGAATTCAAAATATGCATTTGAAGGACTATTACCATATCAAGCAACAGATCAACAACTATTGATCAAGCTTCCAGAATTCTCTTGATGTGCTGGATTGTCTCAACGTCTCTTTCCAACGCCTATATAAAGGATAGAAGACTTGAAGAATATGTTGGACTCTACAACTGAAAAACTACGCTGCTAAGCTATTGTATTCTCACTGAGTCAAACCAGAAACACATCAACAACTTAGATTATTCTTACAAACTGTGTATTCTAGAATTTCTAAGTTTATCAGAAAAACAGAGTCTGTCTTTGTTTAAGTTATTGGAACACATTTGATTGTTTATCAAGTGTCTCAAACTCTATTCAATTTTCTGTAAATTGTGTCAGAAGTCTCTTGCTTGTGTGCTTGAGCAAAGAAGTCTCTTAGTTGTGTCTTTGAGCATTGGAAGACTCTTGCCTGCGTGCTTGAGCAATTGGAAGTCTCTTACTGTGTGTTTGAGCAACTTGTAATTGATATTACATTTTAGTGAAGCTCTCCTTGGAAGTGCAAGGGGGACAGGACTACTTCCGATTTGTGGAAGGAACATGTATAATTGCTTGTGTTCTCTCTTTCTCTCTATCTCTTGTTATTTTCCGCTGCAACAGAATCTGGTCTCCCATCAGACTCTGAATCCATTCAGACTCTGATCCTGTAGAAACAGATTCTTACTCTTCAAGAGTTTCGAAAAAGTTAACACAATTCAACCCCCCCCCCCCCCTCTTGTGTTTTTCTCACCTTCATTGCAATGGCTCCGGAAGATCAAGAGAAAACTGCCTTCACCCTTTTTGTGTGTTTGCTTATCGGAGAATGCCCTTTGGGCTATGTAATGCGACGGCGACCTTTCAAAGGTGTATGCTCTCCAACTTCTCTGATATGATAGAGAAGAACATCGAGGTATTTATGGACGACTTCTCTGTGTTTGGTAAGTCTTTTGATCAATGCTTATTTCATCTAGATGTTGTACTTAAAAGATGCATCGAAACTGACCTTGTTTTAAATTTGAAAAAATGTCATTTTATGGTAATTGAATGTATAGTTTTGGGGCATAAAATAAGTGCTAAGGGCATAGAGGTGGACCAAGCTAAAATAAAGGTTATAGAGAAACTTCCCCCTTCTGTTAATGTTAAAGGGGTGAGGAGTTTCTTGGGGCATGCTGGTTTCTATTGGCGTTTCATAAAAGATTTTTCAAAAATTGCTAAGCCCCTTTGTAACCTCTTAGTCAAAGAAAATGATTTTGATTTTCGTTCTGAATGTTTAAATGCATTTTCTTTGATAAAAACCAAGTTGGTGATTGCACCAATAATCATTGCACCAAATTATGATTTACCTTTTGAACTCATGTGCGATGCAAGTGTTTACGCTGTTGGTGCAGTTTTAGGCCAACAAAAGAAAAAAAAATCCATGCAATTTACTATGCAAGCAAAGTCTTAAATGAAAACCAAGTGAACTATTCAACTAGTGAAAAAGAATTGCTTGCAGTAATCTTTGCATTGGAAATGTTTCGTTCTTATCTAATAAGCTCCAAAGTCATCGTTTTTATAGATCATGCAGCTCTTAAGTATTTATTGACAAAAGAGGAGTCGAAACCTCAACTGTTGAGGTGGATCCTCTTGTTCCAAGAATTTAATCTCGAGATTCGTGACAAAAAGGGAGTAGAGAATGTGGTGGCTGACCACCTATCAAGGTTGGATAAAAGTGAGGTGACCAAGAAATAAAAGGCCATCATCGCCGAATTTCCGGATAAAAAGTTGTTTGGTGTTGGTGTAAGATTATGGTTTGCCGACACGGAAAACTTTAATGTCGGTAACATTGTGCCGGATGACATGACATGGAGTCGCATTAGAGAAAAAAGTTCTTCAAGGATGCAAACCACTATTTGTGGGATGATCCTTATCTGTTTAAGGTAAGCACTGATGGTTTGATTAGGCGTTATGTTGCAGGTGAGGAGACTAATAGCCTCATGTGGCACTGCCATAGCTCAGCTTATGGAGGCCACCACAGTGGAGAAAGAACCGCTGCTATAATCCTTCAAAGTGGTTTCTAGTGGCCTACTCTTTTCAAAGATTGTCATGAATTTGTTAAGCAGTGTGACAACTGGCAAAGAATAGGTAGTATCTCTAAGAGAAATGAAATGCCCCTAACAAGAATCATTGAAGTTGAACCTTTTGACTGTTGGGACATAGACTTTATGTGACCTTTCCCTCCCTCTTATCTCCATATACTTGTGTGTGTTGACTATGTCACTAAATGGGTTGAAGCGATACCTTGTGTTGCTAATGATGCCAAAACTGTTGTCAACTTCTTAAAGAATATTTTCACTAGGTTTGGAACCCCTAGAGTTTTGATCAGTGATGGGGGGAAGCACTTTTGCAATAATTTTCTTGAAACCGTGCTTGCCAAATATAACATCAAGCATAAAGTTGCAACTCCCTATCACCCTCAAACTAATGGGCAAGTAGAAGTTTCCAATCGACAGTTGAAACAAATTCTTGAGAAAACTGTAGCTTTCTCTAGGATAGATTGGTCTAGAAAGCTAGATGACGCTCTATGGGCATATAGGACCGCGTTTAAGACGCACCTTGGTTTGTCGCCCTATCAATTAGTTTTTGGCAAGGCTTGTCATCTCCCAGTAGAGTTAGGGCACAAAGCTTATTGGGCTATCAAAGCCCTCAATTTTGATCAAACTCTAGCTGGAAAGGCTCTTAAAGCTCAATGAGCTGGAAGAAATGAGGTTGAGTGCGTACAAGAACGCCGTAATCTACAAAGAGAGAACCAAGAGGTATCATGATAAAGGTCTGGTGAGGAGAGAATTTTATGTTGGACAACTTGTTTTTCTGTTTAATTTCATGTTAAAATTGTTTCCTAGTAAGTTAAAATCCAAGTGGTCCGAACCATTTGTGGTGAAAAGCACTTCTCCCTATGGAGCGGTGGAGCTAAGCATGGCTGGAGAACAAGGTACCTTCAAAGTTAATGCTCAACGAGTAAAACCGTACCTCGGAGGTGAACTCCGCAAAGAAAGAGTGGGAGTGGTCTTGAATGATCTTTAGGGGTCATCATAAGTCAAGCTAGTGACGATAAAGAAGCGCTTTATGAGAGGCAACCTATCGGATTTTACATCCGCTCAGGTATTGTTCATATTTATTTTATGCATTTTTTCATATTAAAAAAATAAAACAGCAAAAAGATTTTTGAAAGCTGAAAATAAATATTTCCAAGTCATAAGCATCGTGGCACGTTTAGTCTTCATCGTGGCACAATTTGAAAGAAATAATAAAGAGAATCGCCACTGGAAATATCGTGGCACGTTGGCTTTCAAATCGTGCCACATTTGCTAGAAGAACTAAGAACGTGGCACATTTGCGTTTGAACGTGGCACATGAGTGGGCAAATTTCAAAAAATTTGACCGTTACAAAAGTGATTGTGGCACAATCACCACTCAACGTGGCACAATATCAGGTTTCTATTAAAACAACCTACGAGTTTTCTCATTCCACTCTGCCAAAATTTCTCTTGACCTATTTCAAACCAAAGAACTCGACCCCCAAACACCAAATCTTCATCTTAAACATTCATTACAACCTCCCTAACCCATAAAATCCAACAACCTATCAATTTTCACCACAAATCCAACAAACCCTAATTTTACAAAACCTTCACCAATCCAAACCTAACTCCACAAATGGCCTCACCATCACACAAACGTGCCAGAAATTGCTGAAAGATTCGAGACCATCAAGGGTTTCAAGTTCTCTGGGGAACGAAAGTTTGATTTTATTAATCTGCAACGTTGAGACCAAATTCAATGCTTTGGGGTGGAAACACTTCAACAACATGGTTACTAAGGAGAGTAATCGAACTATTTCTCTTGAATTCTTTGCTAATGCGTATGGTAAGGAAAGTGATGAAGTGGTAGTGAGACGAAAGAAGGTTAACTACAATGCTGGTGCTATCAACAATTTGTTGGGATTGAGGGCACCAAGGGAGTGTCATGTGGAGTGGAGAAGAAGTAAAAGTAGAAATAATTCTCCCAATGATGACAAACTGGCTCAAATTCTGGCTGAAATAGGTGCTGCAGGGTCAGATTATGTGCGTTCTAGGGCCACTGGTTATCCGACTAGGATGAATGTGGTGGATTTGAAGCCAGGGTACAAAGTGTGGGCTTCTTTTATTCATTCTACTTTGGAGAGTGTCTCTGCTACTTCTGAATTACCAATGGAAAGGTTGTATATTTTGGAAGCAATTATCTTTGGGCATGGAATTAATGTGGGATGTAACGCCCACTTTATTTATTTAATTATTTTATTAGAGTATATGGTATATTATTATATATTATATGATTTTAATGATGTTTGTGACGTATGAGATGATGTTGTGGTGTGACGTTTATTTTATTGTTTAATAAAATAAAATATGTGATGTTAATATATATATATATATATATATATATTTATATGAAAATTAAGATGTGATATAATAACAAATATTTTGAGAGATGGGGTTGTTTTCATAAATGAGATAGAGTTGTGGGGATAAGTGAGAATAGAAAGAATTATATAAGGGAGTTAGGTTTAGAGAGAAACAGACAGTACGTTACAGACTTTTGCAAAAAGGGAGAAAAGTGGCCAGAGAAGAGGGAACCCCAATTCTGCAAACATACCAGGTAAGGGTGAGCCTAACTCAATTATATTATGCTGTAATTCATCTAGTTGTGATTAACATAGGGATTGAGAGAGAGTTTGAGAGATTTCGTAAGTTAGGGTTTTGGTAGATTTTGTGATGGATTGATGTTAGAATGATGTAAATTGATGTAGAAACCTGTTACAGAACCTAGATTAATCACTAGGACTATAATTCTGAATGATTAGAGCCTTAGTATGAGAGATGGGACGAGTTTTAGCGAGGTTATGAGCGAACTCGCAGCCTGTTCTGCGACCGCTCGCCGTGGCGAGCAGACCTACTCGTCGTGGCGAGCAGAACAGTTTAACTCGCAAGGCGAGTAACATCACTCGCCGTGGCGAGCAGTTAGGTATCCACTCGCGAGGCGAGCAGCTGAGCTCGCCATGGCGAGCAATCCCTTTAGTGCGCACGAGGCGAGCAACTTCACTCGCCGTAGCGAGCAAGTGGCAGAATGCAATTTGAGTAGCTCGCCGTGGCGAGCAGTCCCACTCGCCACAGCGAGCAATGTGGTCTCAGACCACTATAACTTGAGTTTTAGAACTCTGTTTTGAGCGAGGCTTTGAGGGTAGACTTTTGGATAACATTAGAGATGTTTAAGACCTAAATTAGAACCTGTAATGACGCTGTAAGATGATTTTAAGACGTTGGTGTTAATCTATGATTAAATGATTATTAAGTGAGGTTTATGAACGAAGTATAAATGATGTTTGTGATGATAACTATGTGCTGTAAATATATATGTTAAGTGTGCTGAGCTGCTGTCATGTATTGTATAATTGCATGTGTCGATAAAGAGTCGTATTTGATGTTAAGACGTTGTGATATCTTGTTTAAGAATTAAGGAGTCGAGTCCATGCATTTGCATATTTTGAGACGGTGGAGCTTATGCTCAAAGCGACGGTGAAGCTTATTAAAGCTAAAATATTGGTACCACATGCATGATGTTAAGATGTTAGAGTTGCATTTGTCGAGTAATGTGTCTGAGATGTTTTGAGACGATCGTTTATGAAGATGTTCTAAGATGATTTGTATATGTGGATGTTTGAGACGTTTCTGTTCTATGAGATGAATAATGTTGTTATTGTTAAGCATAATTATTTGAATTATATGTTAATATAATTGTTGTGAATCTCACCCCTTCTGTTGGAATTGCCGCCTTGTGGGCAAGTGCAGGTGACCAAGCTTAGGTTCGACGACGTGAGAGGTTATTGTGGAGTCTTAGGATGCTCTGATACGTAACGGGATGGGGATTTATCATTATTTCTATTCCTTTATGTATCATGTTGACTAATGATGATGTTTGCGACGCAACTTTAATTTGAGATGTTTTATGAGGCTTTTGTGCCAAGAATTATTTATTTAAGATTTTGAGACGTTTATGAATTCCGCTGCTATGTTTGAACATTGTTTAAGAATAAATTATTATTCGATTTGATTTAAAAGATTTTATGAAATGTGACATCCTGATTTATTGTGATATACTCTGATTATTTGAATGAAATTTTTAAGTCGGGATTTCGGGGTGTTACAATTGGTATCAGAGCAGGTCGGTCCGTCCGGCCAATTAGAGAGTCGAGTGACGATGTCTTAGAGTTAGAATAATATAGTTATATTATTCTAACTTATGTTTGCTTTGTAGAAGAATAAGATGGCTGGAAGGAATGATGCTGCTCTTGCTGCTGCTTTGCAAGCAATGGCCCAAGCTGTGGGAAATCAGAACAACGCTGGTGGGAATGACGGGACGAGGATGTTGGAAACTTTTCTGAGGAACCACCCGCCTACCTTCAAAGGGCGATATGATCCTGACGGGGCTCAGACGTGGCTCAAGGAAGTTGAGCGGATCTTTAGGGTGATGCAGTGCGAAGATGGTCAGATGGTACGGTTCGGTACCCATATGTTGGCGGAGGAGGCTGATGACTGGTGGGTTGGTATTCGACCTATCCTGGAGGAAGGAGGTGCTATTGTGACTTGGGCTGTGTTTAGGAGGGAATTCCTGAACCGTTACTTTCCTGAGGATGTCCGGGGAAAGAAGGAGATCGAGTTCCTTGAGTTGAAGCAAGGAAATATGTATGTGACGGAGTATGCTTCGAAGTTTGTGGAACTGGCAAAGTTCTACCCCCATTATACTGCTGAGAATGTTGAGTTTTCCAAGTGCATCAAATTTGAGAATGGCTTGCGTCCTGAGATTAAGAGGGCGATTGGTTACCAGAAGATCCGGAATTTCTCTGAGCTGGTGAGTAGTTGCAGGATTTATGAGGAGGATACCAAGGCTCACTACAAGGTAGTGAATGATAGAAGAGAAGATTGACGAATTGCAAGTGGTGCGCGAGTTTCCTGAAGTATTTCCTAATGAGATTCCTGATGTGCCTCCTGAAAGAGAAGTTGAGTTTGCGATTGATCTTGTTCCTGGAACGAAGCCGGTGTCTATGACACCTTACCGTATGTCAGCTTCTGAGTTAGCTGAGTTAAAGAAGCAATTGGAGGATCTGCTTGAGAAGAAGTTTATAAGACCAAGTGTTTCACCTTGGGGAGCGCCTGTGTTGCTAGTAAAGAAGAAAGATGGGAGTATGAGGTTGTGTATTGACTACCGTCAGTTGAACAAGGTAACTATAAAGAATAGGTATCCACTTCCGAGAATTGATGATTTGATGGATCAGTTAGTGGGTGCACGTGTGTTTAGCAAGATTGACTTAAGGTCGGGTTATCATCAGATAAAAGTGAAGGATGAAGATATGCAGAAGACGGCCTTTAGAACTCGATATGGTCATTATGAGTATAAAGTGATGCCTTTCGGTGTTACGAACGCGCCAGGAGTATTTATGGAGTATATGAATCGGACCTTCCAGGCATTTTTGGATCGTTTTGTGGTGGTGTTTATTGACGACATTTTGATATATTCCAAATCCGAAGGAGAACATGCTGAACATTTGAAGATTGTCTTGCAAGTATTGAAAGAAAAGAAGTTGTATGCTAAATTGTCTAAGTGTGAGTTCGGGTTGAAGGAAGTTAGTTTTCTTGGTCATATTATTCCGGTGATGGGATAGCAATTGATCCATCTAAAGTTGAAGCAGTGTCGCAATGGGAGACTCCGAGGTCGGTTACGAAGATTAGAAGCTTTTTGGGATTGGCAGGTTATTATAGAAGATTTATAGAAGGGTTTTCTAAGTTGGCACTTCCGTTAACGCAGTTGACGTGTAAAGGTAAATCCTTTGTGTGGGATGCTCAATGTGAGAGTAGCTTCAATGAGTTGAAGAAGCGGTTGACGACAGCTCCAGTTTTAATTTTGCCAAAGCCTGAAGCACCTTTTGTGGTGTATTGTGATGCGTCTAAGTTGGGTTTAGGTGGTGTACTGATGCAAGACGGTAAAGTGGTTGCTTATGCATCCAGGCAGTTGAGGATTCATGAACGAAATTATCCTACCCACGATCTTGAGTTGGCTGCAGTGGTGTTCGTGTTGAAAATTTGGAGACACTATTTGTATGGTTCGAGGTTTGAAGTGTTTAGTGATCACAAGAGCTTGAAGTACCTGTTTGATCAGAAAGAGTTAAATATGAGGCAGAGGAGATGGCTCGAGTTATTGAAGGATTATGATTTTGATTTGAGTTACCATCCGTGTAAGGCTAACGTAGTTGCGGATGCCTTGAGTAGGAAAACGTTGCATATGTCAGCTATGATGGCGGAAGAGTTCGAACTATTGGAACAATTCAGAGATTTGAGCTTGGTTTGTGAAAGATCACATCAGAGTGTAAAGCTAGGGATGTTGAGGATTGACAATGATTTTCTGGAAAATATTAAGGAAGCGCAGAAAGAAGATGTTAAGTTTGTAGATTTGCTTGTTGCGAGTGACCAGACTGCAGATGGTGATTTTAGAGTCGATGATCACGGTGTGTTGCGGTTCCGAGGTAGAATCTGTATTCCGGACAACGATGAGATGAAGAAGGCAATCCTGGAAGAGAGCCATAGAAGTAGCTTGAGTATTCACCCAGGAGCTACGAAGATGTATCATGATTTGAAGAAGTTGTTTTGGTGGTCTGGATTGAAACGTGATGTGGCACAATTTGTGTATTCTTGTCTAGTTTGTCAGAAATCGAAGATAGAATATCAGAAACCTGCTGGTATGATGGTTCCGTTGGATGTGCCTGAGTGGAAATGGGATAGCATATCCATGGATTTTGTGACGAGTTTGCCAACTACTCCAAGAGGAAACGATGCTATTTGTGTGATTGTTGATAGGTTAACCAAGTCAGTTCATTTTCTACCGATCAATATCACTTTTCCTATGGTCCGGTTAGCCGAGATTTACATTCAAGAGATAGTAAGATTGCATGGTGTTCCTTCGAGCATTGTGTCAGATAGAGATCCAAGATTTACTTCTACATTTTGGAAAAGTTTGCAAGAAGCTTTAGGGTCGCAGTTGAAGCTGAGCTCGGCGTATCATCCACAAACAGATGGTCAATCCGAGAGGACGATTCAATCTTTGGAAGATTTGTTGAGGGTGTGTGTACTTGAACAAGGAGGAGCGTGGGATAGTCATCTTCCGTTGATAGAATTCACTTATAATAACAGTTACCATTCTAGTATTGGAATGGCACCTTTCGAGGCTTTGTATGGAAGAAGATGTAGAACCCCGTTGTGTTGGTTTGAGTCGGGTGAAAGTGTGGTTTTAGGACCGGATATTGTGCAACAAACCACTGAGAAGGTAAGAATGATTCAAGAGAATATGAAAGCGTCGCAGAGTCGACAAAAGAGTTATCATGACAAGCGTAGAAAGGACCTTGAGTTCCAAGAAGGAGATCATGTGTTTTTGCGAGTTACTCCAATGACCGGTGTAGGTCGTGCCTTGAAGTCGAAGAAGTTGACTCCAAAGTTATTGGTCCGTATCAGATATCAGAGAGGATTGGGACGGTGGCTTATCGTGTTGGATTACCACCGCATTTATCGAATTTGCACGATGTTTTTCACGTGTCGCAACTGAGGAAGTACGTTCCGGATCCATCTAATGTGATCCAAAGTGACGATGTACAAGTGAGAGACAACCTTACGGTTGAGACTCTACCCTTAAGGATCGATGATCACAAGGTGAAGTTGTTGAGAGGCAAAGAGATACCTCTAGTGAGAGTGGTTTGGAGTGGAGCGAGTGGTGAAAGCTTAACTTGGGAGCTTGAAAGTAAGATGCTGGAGTCTTATCCAGAGTTGTTTAATCGAGGTAAGATTTTCGAGGACGAAAATCCTTTAAGTGGGGGAGAGTTGTAACGCCCACTTTATTTATTTAATTATTTTATTAGAGTATATGGTATATTATTATATATTATATGATTTTAATGATGTTTGTGACGTATGAGATGATGTTGTGGTGTGACGTTTATTTTATTGTTTAATAAAATAAAATATGTGATGTTAATATATATATATATATATATTTATATGAAAATTAAGATGTGATATAATAACAAATATTTTGAGAGATGGGGTTGTTTTCATAAATGAGATAGAGTTGTGGGGATAAGTGAGAATAGAAAGAATTATATAAGGGAGTTAGGTTTAGAGAGAAACAGACAGTACGTTACAGACTTTTGCAAAAAGGGAGAAAAGTGGCCAGAGAAGAGGGAACCCCAATTCTGCAAACATACCAGGTAAGGGTGAGCCTAACTCAATTATATTATGCTGTAATTCATCTAGTTGTGATTAACATAGGGATTGAGAGAGAGTTTGAGAGATTTCGTAAGTTAGGGTTTTGGTAGATTTTGTGATGGATTGATGTTAGAATGATGTAAATTGATGTAGAAACCTGTTACAGAACCTAGATTAATCACTAGGACTATAATTCTGAATGATTAGAGCCTTAGTATGAGAGATGGGACGAGTTTTAGCGAGGTTATGAGCGAACCCGCAGCCTGTTCTGCGACCGCTCGCCGTGGCGAGCAGAACAGTTTAACTCGCAAGGCGAGTAACATCACTCGCCGTGGCGAGCAGTTAGGTATCCACTCGCGAGGCGAGCAGCTGAGCTCGCCGTGGCGAGCAATCCCTTTAGTGCGCGCGAGGCGAGCAACTTCACTCGCCGTAGCGAGCAAGTGGCAGAATGCAATTTTAGTAGCTCGCCGTGGCGAGCAGTCCCACTCGCCACGGCGAGCAATGTGGTCTCAGACCACTATAACTTGAGTTTTAGAACTCTGTTTTGAGCGAGGCTTTGAGGGTAGACTTTTGGATAGCATTAGAGATGTTTAAGACCTAAATTAGAACCTGTAATGACGCTGTAAGATGATTTTAAGACGTTGGCGTTAATCTATGATTAAATGATTATTAAGTGAGGTTTATGAACGATGTATAAATGATGTTTGTGATGATAACTATGTGCTGTAAATATATATGTTAAGTATGCTGAGCTACTGTCATGTATTGTATAATTGCATGTGTCGATAAAGAGTCGTATTTGATGTTAAGACGTTGTGATATCTTGTTTAAGAATTAAGGAGTCGAGTCCATGCATTTGCATATTTTGAGACGGTGGAGCTTATGCTCAAAGCGACGGTGGAGCATTTGCTCAAAGTGACGGTGAAGCTTATTAAAGCGAAAATATTGGTACCACATGCATGATGTTAAGATGTTAGAGTTGCATTTGTCGAGTCATGTGTCTGAGATGTTTTGAGACGGTCGTTTATGAAGATGTTCTAAGATGATTTGTATATGTGGATGTTTGAGACGTTTTTGTTCTATGAGATGAATAATGTTGTTATTGTTAAGCATAATTATTTGAATTATATGTTAATATAATTGTTGTGAATCTCACCCCTTCTGTTGGAATTGCCGCCTTGTGGGCAAGTGCAGGTGACCAAGCTTAGGTTCGACGACGTGAGAGGTTATTGTGGAGTCTTAGGATGCTCTGATACGTAACGGGATGGGGATTTATCATTATTTCTATTCCTTTATGTATCATGTTGACTAATGATGATGTTTGCGACGCAACTTTAATTTGAGATGTTTTATGAGGCTTTTGTGCCAAGAATTATTTATTTAAGATTTTGAGACGTTTATGAATTCCGCTGCTATGTTTGAACATTGTTTAAGAATAAATTATTATTCGATTTGATTTAAAAGATTTTATGAAATGTGACATCCTGATTTATTGTGATATAATCTGATTATTTGAATGAAATTTTTAAGTCGGGATTTCGGGGTGTTACATGGGAAGGTTGCTGAATTTGAGTATCCAACAGATGGCGGATTATAATACTTCTGTTACTTTAGGTCATTGCTTCTTGATCAACGCCTTGTGCAAGGCTAAGGGAGTCCCGGAGGAATTAGGGGACGTTATGTTGAGTTCTAAGGGTGTTATAGATGACACCGCTATGTCTAAGTTTGAAAGGGATAGAGGACAGCCAGCTAGGCAAGGACGACGTGAGCCTCAGCAAACGCAACCTATACAAGAGATGCGCCTCATCACCCTCCATGACACCCGATGATGCATAATTACATTTGTGGTATGGCCAACTGGGCCCAAGACATATCATCACAGTTGTACGTGGACGGTCCCTATTTTGGAGCAGAACTTTCTCTTGCTGCTGATCAGCACCGTCAGAGGCCTCTTCAGAGCAATGCTTTTAATCGATTTGGTACCGAAGATGACATGGAAAGCTATTTCGTTGATCAGAGAGGATGAGCTCAGGTTAGGGAGAAGCGGGTTAGAGCCGACTACGCTCGTAGAAAGCAGGCTAGTGAGCAGCAGACTAGGGATTTCTATGCCGATATTCATGGGCAATCGGAGGATATTGAGGATGATGAGCAGTGATGTGACTTGGAGTCTGCTATTTTATTTTCAGCTTTCTATTTTATGTTACTTTATTTTCGATGTATTTTTAATTGTGTCAAACATTGTGTTATGGTGTCAGTCGGTTTTTGATTTTTATTCCCCTTTGTGTAATGCTTTCCTTTGTTTATTATTAATGAATCTGTTTGTGTGTGGAAAGCTATCAGTCTCATAACAGTGTTATATCAATGATATCTCAAAAAGTTCAAAGGAGGATGATGCCAAATTGTTTCATAAGGGAATTGTACGGCAAAGGAATTAGGTAGCCACGACTCCCAGATAACTCAACTTGTAAGGTCCATAGCCTAAATTTTATTTTTCCAATTTTACATAAATGAGTGTTCCATGCAACTGTTGTTTCTAGAACTTGCAATATTTCTTTATTTGTTGATTGGTCTTGTTTTGTACACACTAAGGCAAAGTGCTTGATAAATAGAGCCTCTTTGAGCCCACCTTGATTTATTTGTTATTTATCCTTTGTGAAGCCAATTTGAGCCATTAGGTTTAGCCCACTTGTTCGGTGACTAGCCATGTTACAGACCTAGAAAGCCTTAGGAATGAATGTCCCAATTATTTAATTGAAGTTAAGCTATCTAGGTTGTGTAAATGTTCAAGTTTGGGGTTGCTTTTGGAATTAGGAACTCACTAAGTTTGGGGTGGGGGTACTAGAGAACTAAGAGAAATACATTAATTTTTATCTCTTGAAAAGCAAGAAAGCACTTGAAAATGTGCACACAAAAAAATTAACGAAAAAGAAAAAGAATGAGACCAATCATGTTTATATGTCTCAAAAGAAAAGAAAAATTTCTCTAATACTCTCTTGTTTCTAATTTGAAAGGAGGAAATTGGTTGATTGTGATTTTATCAAGATATCCAAGTAGAATGAGCTTAACTTCATTGTTTTATAACACTACTTCCCAAAATATATCCACCTTTCACCTAAGCCCTGTTATAACCCTAAAAGACCTTAAACGTGTGTACTTAACTCTGACTTTGATTGACAGTTTAGAAATTTTTCAAGCTTATGGCAATACAGCAGACCTGCATGTCGACTGTGTGACCCTATTCAAACTTGTGCGTGGAGTTATGGATTTGGAGGTATTATCTAGGCAGTCGGTACATCAATACACCGGAAAAGGGGTGAACTTTTTGAGCATATCAATTATTGGTAATCTGTTATCTTACTGTTGTTTTTCCATTTCCAAATTTGATTACTTGAGGACAAGGAATAGTTCAAGTTTGGGATTGTGATGACTGTGCATCAACACTAGTTTTTAGTTATGTTTAGGTCTTGATTATGGCATTTATAGAGTCAACTGCTTGTAATTCATGGTGAAATTAGACCAAAACAGGAACAAGAGCTCAAGAGAAGAAACTGATGAAAATAGAGAAAATTCCTAAGAGTTCAGCATCGTGCCACGATGGAGGACAGTTCGTGGCACGGTATGTGAACGTGGGACAAAGGATTTGTTTCTGAAAATATCGTGGCGCGAAGGATTATGCAACGTGCCACGATGCTAGGTTTTGTCTGCTGCCACGTAGGATTAGTGAAGCCATCGTGCCACAATTGGATTGTAACGTGGCACGATGAAGGGCTTTTCTGAAACCCTAAAATTCTTTCTATAAAAGCCAGTTGTGGCCAAGGATTAGGGGACGGATTTATTTTGCGATTTTGAGCATATGAGACACCAAAAGACCGAAGAACTAGCCCTGAATCTCATACCAACTCATAGTTGGTCCGAATTTATGTATGTTTCTTATTGTTTATGCTTATAATTATTTAGTTATGAGTAGCTAAACTCTTAGTTTGATTGAGCCATGATGAACCTATTGTAATATGTGAACAAAGTCGTTGAACTCTCTTATTATTAATATTATTCAGTCTTTATTCAGAATTACTTGTGTTTATTGCTTTTATTATAATTGTTTGCATGACTATTAACCCTAGCTTTTTTCAATCATGTTTATTGATCTTAGGAATTGAATGACTATTTACCCTAGCTTTTAATCCTGAAATAGTAATTCTGTTTAATTCAACATAGGAACCTAGACATAGGAAATTGAGGATTATGATATATGAATTAACGTTCCGACTTAGCTTCCGCAGTTATTGAATCAGTTTATGAGATTAAAAGGTTATAACATAGGAAAAGGTTTTGAGTCAAGAGATTGATCAAAACTACTTAGTTAATTCGTCGTAAAGAAGGAATAATCATTGAGATTTAAGAGAGATAGACGGATCACATAGAGCAATAGCGGATTCATTGGCTTAATCATTCATCTCGTATTCATCTTTCAAACAACTTTTTAATTACTTTTGTTGCATCAAAACTCACTGCCTAGGGCAGACAAAACAACTTTTACACATCCTAACTAATAACGTACTTGCTAATATTGAGATTAATACAGTCCTTGAGGAACGATATTTATTACTACTTTGATAGGTTTAATACACTTGCTAAATATCTATCAGCGAGCATATTACATCCGGCAGTCCGCCAAAGTAGATGAAGCAACTTTGCTATCTAAACTGATTTATGCTTTTAATCATGTGCATAAAACATCGGAGAAAGCAAAAGGTATGCACATTCGAGAAATCCAAGATTTTCAAAAATACTTCGAAATTGTATATGACCCTTTGAATCTTAGTCGGACTGTTTATTATGTTGCAAAAACCTTAATCAAAAATTATAGAAAAAATTCCAACAATAAAATTTCCTCCTTTTGTCACCAACAAATATACAGTTGCTTTGCATTCTAAGATTAAGTTCCCACCATTTCCATCTAGTGACCTACCATTAGCATTTAGACCCCCATATCCATAATAGTTTGTGTGTGGCTCTTGGATGGCAATAAAACAAGGGATTATTACTAAGAAAGCAAATCAAATTACTCCAACTAAGCATGGCATATACACGTTTAAGGGTCACTTTCACGTAGGCATACACCAATTTCGTATCACATCTCCCATTAGGAGAGGTAATGCCTTTTAAAAAGATTGATTCAACATATTATATCTTTTCAAAGCCACACTCACCTTTTCTTATATGTCTATAACTTTACCTTTAGCATATGGGAAACCAACTGAAGCAGGGACCAATAAGACTTCAAAAGCTTTCTGATGTTCTGGCTCCCACCTAAACACATCTTCTTTCTTCACTCGAAGTAGTGGCGAAAAAGCTTGAGTTTTGCCACTTAAATTTGAAATAAATCTTCTACGAAAGTTAATTTTTCCTAACAAAGAATGAAGCTCTTTCTTTATCGAAGGCACTTTCGTTTCCAAGATTGCCTTTGTTTTGTTTTGATTAATCTCGATGCCTTTTTTGTGAACAACAAAACCTAAAAAAATCACATGCACGTACACAAAAGACACATTTTATTGGATTCATTTTTAATCCATATTTTCTCATACTTTCGAATGATTGTCGAAGGTGATCTAAGTGATCATTTTTAGAAGATGATTTAACAACAATGTCATCTATGTAAACTTGCATAAATTTTCCTATAAAATCATGAAACATAGAATTCACTGCTCTTTGGTATGTACCACCAATATTGTTTAATCCAAAAGGAATTACTATCCATTCGTAGCAACCTAAAGCCTCTGGACATCACAAATCTATTTTCGATACATCTTCCTCAGCAATAAAGAATTGATTATATCTAGAATAACATCAAGCATACTTAAATAATCAAAACCTACTGTTGAATCGACTAGCATTTCTGCCACTGGCATATGATATTCATCCTTAGGCGTAGCATTATTCAAATCCCTAAAATCAATACAGACTCTAAGAGTCCCATTTTTCTTAATGATAGAAATTATATTAGCCAAACATTCTACATACCTTGTAGTTCTGATGAACTTGCTTTTTAAGAGTCTTTCAATCTTTTCTTTAATTTTCGACAAGACTTGTGGTGCAAATCTTTACGGAGTTTGTTTCATTGGTTTTTTGTCTGGTCGAATAGGCAATTTCAGTTCTACCATATTTCGACTCAAACCTGACATTTCATTGCAATCTCAAGCGAAACAATCTTTGTAGTTCTTCAAGAGTTCGTTGATCTAAATTTTGAAACCTTCGTCAATCTTGGCACTAATATATGTTGGTCTTTTTACAGAGCCATTTTCCAAATCAACTTCTTCTAAAGGATCTTGTGCCTGCATTTTCTTGGCTGACCCCATTGGATCTTTCACGAAACCCAAAGGTTTATCATCATAACTACAATCCAACCTTTGATTTTTAATCAAATCATCGTGAAGATTGTCAGTAATATTTTCGACAATCTCTTTTTGTTGTATCTCGGCTTCTAGAGCCGTTTTTCATTTGTTTTCGGCCACGTAGGCCGTAATTTTGTCCCAAACATTAGGCTAATATATGATTAATTATCGATGTCATCCCACCAAGTTGGTGAGATTATATCCCCATGGCATCCTTCATTCACTGGATTTAGGTAAACAGAAGCCATTGTCTTGAGTAAGTTTTCCTCTTCAACATTTTCCTTCTCCCAAATGAAACCATGTGTTGGGTGAAGTTTCATGGAGTGAAACACATTTTCTTGGTCTTAAGGACCAAGATCAGAGGAGGTGCATGATGCAATATTCGTCAATTGTTTGTCGAAGTTCTTCTTAGTAATGTTGTTGACTTCAACAATGAAATAACTCTGATCATCTTCGACATTTTCAAGCAAACCATCTTCCCTCCAAAGGGAAAATCTTTGATGCATAGTCGAAGGAATTGCTCTAACACCATGAATTCATTCCCTTCCTATCAACATATTATAATTTTCTTTCGATGGAACTAACAAGAATAATGTTGATCTCTTGACACTTCCCACGACCAAGTCGACTTCAATGGCTCCAAAAGAATTTCTAGATTTTCCTTGATAGTTGGAAAACACAACATTGTGTGGCTTCAGGTCAGATTCTGATTTGCCAATCTTTTTCAGGAGGGATTGTGGCAATAGGTTCACAATACTGCCCCCATCTACTAAGACTTTGTTTATCCCAACATTGTTAACTTTTGCTTGGATAAACAAAGGCTTGAGGTGACTTTTAATTTTTAAGTCAGGTCTCTCAAACATGACATAATATCAAACTACCTTATGGAATGTCATTTCTTTAGTAAAGACTTCTTCATCCTCATTTACCTCTGACACAATGTCATATTCAACTGAAAGGATCGACACAACATTGCAAATGACGTTAAAATCCCGCTCAGAATCAAAGAAATTCGAGGTCAATTCTTCATCTTCTTGGGTCAATCATGTTGAGAACAAAATCTTCATCCTATGTTTTAAAGATAACAAACACATTTATTATAATTATATTGTTATCTACTAATATTTTTTGTGAGATTGTTTCATTGAGAACGTTTATAAGAACATTCTGACCTCACAAGGACAACAAGGCATCTTCATTAAAACAACAAACAATGCAAGGAAAAAATATGAGCTTTTGAGCTAAAAGTCAAGAATTGCATAATTAAGCTAACAGAATAAATATCATTCTCTTTGTCTCACCAAGAATAATCGTAAGAATCAATATGATTAAAAGCCTTTAAATGACAAGACAACAAAAGCAAATATATTAATTGCACATGGGCCATAAGAGGACAAATTCAGCCAAAAGCCCAAAGATATTTTTGATCCATTAAGGAAAGAAATGAAGGAATCTTTGAAAAGAGCAACCCTTGGATGTAAATCAAGATGACATCATCATGATCACACCAGGTCTTATCGACTTGCTGGAAGCATTATCAACTCTCAAAGTCTCTGGTCCTTTTATTTATTACTTAAATCGCATAAATATTTTATTATCACTTGTTTAACTCATTCCAAGAATTTTCTTGAGTAACTATTTTCTTTCATAATTAAAAAGGGTCACAATTCAAACCCCTCATTTCTTGCGATGTTTATTGCTACTTCAATTGGTATCAGAGCCCGATCTCTGAGAAGATAAAAAGCACTTAACACGTGCAAGAGGAAACGATTCAGAAAGAAGCAATGTCTTACATACCATAAGGACTCTCCTGCATAAGGCCTTGATTATTCAATGGAAAAAACTATTACTTCTAGAAAGGGAAAATGGAATTATTCCTAAAATCTCAAGATATAAATATGTGGAATGTTGCCACTGAAGGTAATTTTGTGCCACAAACCACTGATGCAGTCACAACTATAGTGATTATCAAACCTGAGGCATCATGGACTAATGAAGTTAAAAGAGAGTACGCCTAAACTCTAATGCTCAGCTATTTTTACAATGTTCACTAACCATGGAAGAAAGTGAAAGAATATATGAATGCAATACAACAAAAAGTATTTGGGATACCTTAAAAATTCATCATGAAGGAACAAGCCATGTAAAAGAAACAAGAATAGATATTGGCATAAGAAAATTTGAAATTTTTGAAATGAATGAAGAGGAAAACATTGATAAAATGTATTTCAGATTCACTTTCATAGTAAATGAATTATGGTCACTAGGGAAAATATATCTCCCTCATGACAGAATAAGAAAAATACTAAGATGTCTCCCAAGTACATGGAGACCTATGGTTACAGCAATCACTCAAGCCAAAGATTTAAATACCTTGGATTTAGAAGATTTCATTGGAACACTAAAATCTCATGAAGTCTTACTTCAAGAAGACAAACCAATTAAGAAGGGAAAAATGATTGCCCTCAAAGCATCTCAAGCTACTCAAGACAATCTAGATGAAGCATCCTCACAAAATGATGAAAACAAAGAAACATAAGAGGAACAAATTGTTCAAGAAGAAGATGAATTAGCACTAATCTCAGGAAAATTCAAAGAATGATGAGAAGAAGAGACCAGATAAAAAGATACTTCCCAATCAGAAGAGACAATTCAAGAAAGGAAGTTGATAAAAGCCAAATAACCTGCTATGGATGCAACAAGTAAGGTCACTACAAAAATGAATGTCCACTAAACAAAAAGAATCAAAAATCTTCTTACAAGAAATCTGCATTGTTTACGTGGGACAATCTTGAAGAACCATAAGCAGAAGAAGGAGAGGAAGCAAACATATGTCTAATGGCAAACTCAGACAACGAAGAGGTAATTTTATTCGACAAATCTCCTTTAAACAAAGAATTAGAAAACACAATTGATAATCTATTATTTGATTCAAACTTTCTAACAAATAAATGTTATTCCTTGCAAAAAGAAGTCAACGAACTAAAAGACGAAAAAGAGAAACTTCAAACTGTGCACAATGATAAAAAGAAAATTATTCAAAGTTTGCAAGACTCATATTTTCATGCAACTGAAAAATTAAAAGATCTTAGCAAAATTCAAAATCCTATTAAAATAAATGAAAATACTTTATTGAAAAATGAAGACAAAGGTTTGAGAAATGATCTCACTCTCTTTATTAAATCAACTGAAACATTTCAAAAAATTATAGGATCTCAAGTAGGAATGATTGATCATACTGATGTAGGTTTTGATATCTCTAAACATCAAAAAATATACGAAAACTTTTTCATACCAGGAAAAGACAAATTGAAATGCTCATTCTGTAACAAAAATGGACACATTGAGCCTTTTTGTTTTCATAAGAAAAGAATGATAAGAACTAATCCAGAACACTCGCATTCTCTTCAAAACAAAGAAAGATCTTTTATAAAAAAAAAAAAAAGAATGTGCATATTGTAAAAGAAGTGGTCACTTAGATATTAATTGTTTTCTCAAGATTAATAATCTTGAGCTATTGAAAACTAACAATGAAGGACCCACAGGCTCTAGGGTACCTAAGAAACCACTAATTCAAAATGCAGGAATCTTCTCAAAATGCAAGGAGAAAGCCATGGTACTTGGACAATGACTGTTCTAGACATATGACAGGTGACAAACACTAGTTTATCTCCTTCATAAAAAGAGAAGGAGGAGCGGTAACATTTGGTAATAATGACAAAGGTCAAATCAAAGGTAAACCTATTATTGGTAAGAAAAATTATGCTAAAATAGAAGATGTTCAATATGTTGAAGGTTTAAAACACAATCTACTAAGCATAAGTCAATTATGTTATAGTGGTTTTGAAGTAGTTTTTAAACCTAACATATGTGAAGTCAAATTGGTTTCCATATGAAATATTTTCTTCATTGCTTCTCGAAAGAAAAATCTTTATGTCTTATACTTAGATGACATTCCAGCTGAATCTTGCTTTATGTCTATTGAAAAACATAAATGGATTTGGCATAAAAGAGCTGGACATGTAAAAATGAAAACTATTTCAAAAATATCACAACTCGACTTGGTAAGGGGTCTTCCAAAATCAATTTTGAGAAAGATAAAATATGTGAAGCATGTAATAGAGGAAAATAAGTCAAAAGTAGTTTTAAATTAAATGATATTGTTTCCACTAGAAAACCTCTTGAGCTTCTTCACATAGATCTATTTGGACCCGTTAGAACTGCAAGTCTTGCTGGAAAACAATATGGTTTTGTTATAGTCGATGACTACTCCAAATACACATGGGTTTTGTTTTTAAAACACAAAGACGAAGCTTTTAATGTTTTTGAAAACTTTTGTAACCTTGTTCAAAATGAAAAAGAATCAAACATCATCTTTGTAAGAAGTGATCATGGAGGTGAGTTTGAGAACTTATCATTCAAAACTTTTTTTGATAAAAAGGGAATTTCACATAACTTTTCATGTGCAAGAAATCCTCAACAAAATGGAGTTGTTGAAAGAAAAAATCAAACCTTACAAGAAATGGCAAGAACAATGATTAATGAATCAAAAGTCGAAAAATATTGTTGGGCTGAAGCCATTAACACATCTTGTTATATCATAAATCGAGTTTCAATTAGAAAAATTCTAAACAAAACCTCGTATGAGCTCTGGAGAAACAGAAATCCAAACATTTCTTATTTTCACATCTTTGGTTGTTTTTGTTAGATTTTAAATGATAAAGAAAACCTAGGAAATTTGACCCAAAATCAAACAGAGGAATCTTTTTAGGTTATGCAACAAATTCTAAAGGTTATAGAATATTTAATTTAAAAAATCAAACTATGGAGATAAGCATGCATGTTATATTTGACGAGTTTGATGATTTAGTTACTAACAAAGAAGATGATGAGGAAATTTTGAAAAATCAAGAAATTATAATTAGTATAGATCAAGCATCTTCATCTCAAACTCCTCCAAAAAGTTGGAGGTTTGTTGGTGATCATCTTCCAGAACAAATTATTGAAAATACATTTGATGAAATTAGAACAAGACTATCTTTTAAAGATAATGACAACAACATGGCAATGATCTCACATATTGAACCAAAAAATATACATGAAGCTATTTGTGAAGAATCATGGGTAAAAGCTATGAATGAAGAACTCTCGCAATTTGAGAAAAATGAAGTATGAAATCTTGTTTCTAAACCTCAAGGTCACTCTATTATTGGAACAAGATGGGTATTTAAAAACAAATTAGATGAAGAAGGAACAATCATCAGAAATAACGTCAGATTAGTTGCACAAGGCTACAATCAACAAGAAGGTATTGACTATGATGAAACATTTGCTCTGGTAGCCAAGTTAGAAGCAATATGTATTCTTCTTGCATATGCATCTCATAAAAATATTAAATTATTTCAAATGGACGTAAAAAGTGCCTTTTTAAATGGGTTCTTAAATGAAGAAGTTTATGTGCACCAATCACCTGGTTTTGAAAACACTTCCAAAATCATGTGTTTAAACTTACAAAAGCATTATACGGTCTAAAACAAGCTCCACGAGCTTGGTACGAACGGTTAAGTACATTCTTGATCAAAAATAATTTTTCTATATGAAAAATTGATACAACTCTTTTTAGAAAAGACGATAAGTAAAAAATTTTAATTGTTCAAATTTATGTTGATGACATTATATTTGGATCAATAAATGAAAAAATGTGTGAAGAATTTTCCGATCACATGCAAAGTGAATTTGAAATGTGTAGAATTAAGATTTTTTATTGGGTTACAAAATAAACAAAAATCTTATGGAATATTTATTTATAAAAAAAATAGATTAAAGAAAATATATTTGCATTTTATTGGGTCTCATGCAGAAAATATATAGTATTTAATTTCCATTTCTTAAAGAAGAATGCTTAATATAGCGAAACAATTTTCACAAACTTTTCACGAAGGACGCAACACTCATTTGTATTACTTAATTCATTTAGTTTCTCTCTTCAAATGATGAGTTTGGTCTCTCTAATATTATTTCTTGCCTTATACGCCCACAAGTTCACGGCCACTTCAACTCAATGAGTCACTGTTGATGGTTTCATGGAAACTGCTATGGCCTGCAAAACATGCTTGTTTTCTATCTAGGTCAAACCGAACTGCTATCAATGTTTATGAAGCTAAATCTTACCAGATCAATCTCATGACATAGCATCACATTTTTACAATGGAGTGAGCTATGGGTGTGGTTCATAAGGTGCTTGGTTTTAGCAACATGACAGTGGTGGTGGTGGGTTTTGTTTTTGAGGACACACGTGATCCCTTGTTTTCTTTTTCTATTTAATAATTTAATAATGGTATTATAGCAAACAATAACCTCTTAGTGTAACCAAAAAAACAAAAACCTCTTAAAAAAATAATATAGCAAACAAGTAAATTTATAAAAAAAAAAAAAAAAGTCGAAATCGTGAAATTTGCGAGCCTGACCCGTCGTGATATATAGCATCGCTCATTTCTTAATTCAGCACCACTATATCACAAAAAATCCAATTTAACGAAAGTATGCGCGTCTCTTGTATTTTTTTTTTTATGGTGTGTGTACCAATACTTTTTTTTGCTCGACAATTAATCTATCCAATCGTTTTTTTTAGTGATTTGTGTTATTTGACTCGGTCACCACCTCTATTCTCATTTGCTTATTTTTTTGCTATCATCACTTACCACCAATCGGTTCATGTTTAATCCATCTCAATAAAAGGATTTGAGTATTTATTTAAAATAAAATAAAATTGAGAGTGATATATGATATGCATGGGCTTCCATTCTAGATATGGGTGTAACTGGTTCAGATAAAACCGACTAAACCGAAAGTTCAAACCGAATCAAATTGAAAAAGAATTCGATCTTGTCTGGTTCAGTTCAAAATCAAACCGAACCAATCTAAACCGATCTTGTTTGGTTTAATTTTCGGTTTTTCATTTTGAGATTCAAGGAACCGATGAATCGATCCGATGGTAACCCCACTTCCCATTTTACTAATATTATCACTCCTCACACACTTATGATTAAGCCTAAAATTAACGTCCAACGTAAAATACTTCTTAATCCATTCACTTTCTCCCATGATCATCTCACTATCACTCAACTCTTTGAGTGTGTTTTAATTTCATGATTATATATATATTTTGGAATTTTTGGGTTGATGAATGATGGATAATTGAAATATTTGAGTTTGATGAAATTGTATTTGATAAATGATGGATGAATGAATCTTAGATGTATGAAATATTGGGTAAGGTTAGCTATAAATGTTGTTTAAAAAATAGAAAACAGAAAAACACAATATAAAATAAAAAGTTCTATTAAATATTTTAGTATGATGTATGTTGTATGTTGTACGCATGAAATACAAATCTGTGAGAATATGATTTTTTTTTAATTGTATTTCAAATAAGAGTAATGCTAGCAGCACTCTATTTTGAACACTCTCTCTAATACTCACTCTCTTATTGGTTTAAATCATTGTGGGTCTACACTTTGAAAATTGAACTCTCCACAAAATGGTGGGACATACATTGATTTCATCCAATAAATGAATGAGTGTTAGAGAGAATGTTGAAAAGTGAGTGTTGTTAACATTCCTCTTCAAATAAACCAATCAACCGAAACGATCCAAACGAACCGATTTGTTTGGTTCGGTTCCTTTTCTAAAAAAAGAGTAAAAGCTGAATCAAACCAAACCAACTAAGATTCCATCGATTCGAACATTTTTTTAACTGAAAATCCTTCCAAACTAAACCGTTACATCGATTTCATGGAATGCCTATTGGTAGATTTCGTGGAAATAAGCATTTCTCTTCTTGATTAAAAGGTTGAAAAAAAAACATGTGAGAGAAAAGATATTGAAATCTCAATGCTAGGGACCATTTTCACATGATGATATGATTATGATGATATGATTATACGTGCTAGATGCGATGACCGTAAAATGTTCAAAGAACAATAAAGGAACAAATTGAACAAATCTTCCGAATTGACCGTTGAAACCTTAGCATATGGATTTGGATAAGGAGGAGGAATCTAGCTAGATCCTTGAATCAATTATATGAGGAATATAGGTACTAGATAGCATTTTGAAGATTATAGAGATATATTGATTTTAACTACAAATAGCAAAATTTTCATATTTGTAGCATGCCGTATGGCTATCAAAGTTTTCCAACTAATTGATTTATAACGAAATTATCTTAATAGAACGTAATCATTATCACATTTCATCATGTTCTATTTTTGCTGCAGCTTAGTACAGTTATCAGAAAAAAAAAGTCTAAGATACACATTAAAGAGAGATATGATGTTAAATGAGTGTAAAAAGACACTTTATTTAGGATCATGTTAACAAGCGCCTCAAAGACTCTAAGAATTTTTATTAATAAGGGATCCTCAAAGACTCTTCAAGAATTGCACATTAAGAAATTATTTTTTTAAAAAGTTTTTTTGACAAATGTAAAAGTTAAATATACAATTTCAAATACATTGAGATCTTTAAAGAGTGTCACAAAAACCGTCATTAGCATTTCTCTTTTCTCATGATAAAAACTAAAAAGTATGTTAAAAAGAAGTACAAGGATTTTTTTTTTTGAAGAAGCTAATAAATTAGTCCATTGAAATTGATACCGGAAAGAATCGAACCTGAGACCTTGAGGAGGAGCACACTCCTAGGTCATAAGTCAATACCATCAGGTCAACTCAAGTGGGAAGTACAAGCGATTCTATATTGAGTAACACTAAAACACCTCCCAAAAATTATAACTTTTTGCAAATACCCTCTTAAATTAAAGAAGAAACAAAATCTCGCTGAACTGCTAAATGTCTGTCTGTCAGTTTACCCCTCTGTTAGATTCCTTCACTAGCTCTTTGGGGTTCAAATGGGTATGTATTCTCTTATCGACCATCAGTTGGGGCATCAGGAGGTATTCTAACTTTATGAAATGCTTCGGAAGTTGAGGTGTGGGTTAGTAGGAGTTTTGATCATGCTTTGATAATCCAAGGCCGCTTTGTAGCGGAGAACAACATTTTTTTTATAGCTAGTGTTTATGCACCTTGTGACTTGAATGACATACAAGATTTGTGGTTACAATTGTGCGGTATGATTGACAATAACAAGGAAGCTAATTGGTGTGTTAGTGGTGATTTCAGTGTTATTCGTTTTATTGATGAGCGTATGAGTAAGGTAGTTGGTCCTAGGCATGATGATTTTTCTCTCCTTAAACAGGTCATTGAAAATCATGTTTTATTTGGTCTTTGTAACACCCCGCAATCCCGACTTAAAAATTTCATTCAAATAATCAGAGTATATCACATAAATCAGGATGTCACATTTCATAAAATCTTTAAAATCGAATTGAATAATAATTTATTCTTAAACAATATTCAAACATAGCAGCGGAATTCATAAACGTCTCAAAAATCTTAAATAAATAATTCTCGGCACAAAAGCCTCATAAAACATCTCAAATCAAGTTACGTCGCAACATCATAATTAATCAACATGATACATAAAAGGAATAGAAATAATGATAATCCCCATCCCGTTACGTATCAAAGCTCCTAAGACTCCATAAGAACCTCTCACATCGACGAACCTAAGCTTGGTCACCTGCACTTGCCCACAAGGCGGCAATTCCAACAGAAGGGGTGAGATTCACAACAATTATATTAACATATAATTCAAATAATTATGCTTAACAATAACTACATTATTCATCACATAGAATAGAAACGTCTCAAACATCCACATATACAAATCATCTTAGAACATCTTCATAAACAACCATCTCAAAACATCTCAGACACATGACTCGACAAATGCACTCTAACATCTTAACATCATGCATGTGGTACCAATATTTTAGCTTTAATAAGCTTCACCGTCGCTTTAAGCAAATGCTCCACCGTCGCTTTGAGCATAAGCTCCACCGTCTCAAAATATGCAAATGCAAGGACTCGACTCTTTATTCTTAAACAAGTTATCCCAACGTCTTAACATCAAATACGACTCTTTATCGACACATGCAATTATACAATACATGGCAGCAGCTCAGCACACTTATATATATATTTACAACACATAGTTATCATCACAATCATCATTTATACTTCATTCATAAACTTCACTTAATAAGCATTTAATCATAGATTAACGCCAACAATCAAAACCATCTTACAGCGTCACTACAGGTTCTGATTAGGTCTTATACCTCTCTAATACTATCCAAAGGTCTACCCTCAAAGTCTCGCTCAAAACGGAGTTCTAAAACTCAAGTTATAGTGGTCTGAGACCACATTGCTCGCTGTGGCGAGTGGGACTGCTCGCCACGGCGAGCTACTTAAATTGCATTCTGCCACTTGCTCGCTATGGCGAGTGATGTTGCTCGCCTCGCGCGCACTAAGGGGTTGCTCGCCACGGCGAGCTCAGCTGCTCGCCTCGCGAGTGAATACCTAACTGCTCGCCCCGGCGAGCTATCGCAGAGGGGTTACGGGTTCGCTCGAAACCTCGCCAAAACTCGTCCAATTCTTCGTTTTATGCCTCTAATCTATCAGAATTATGGTCCTAGTGATTAGTCTAGGTTTTGTAACAGGTTTCTACACCAATTCGCATCATTCTCTCATCAATTCATCACAAAATTCATTAAACCCTAACTTTGGAATTCTCTCAAAACTCTCTCCAATCCTTAGGTTAATCATAACAGATGAATTACAACATAATATAATTGAGTTAGGCTCACCCTTACCTGGTATGTTCGCAGAATTGAGGTTCTCTCTTCTCCGGCCACTTTCCTCTCCTTTTTGCAAAAGTCTGTAACGTACTGACTGTTTCTTTCTAAACCTAACTCCCTTTATGAATCTTTCTATTCTCACTTATCCCCACAACTCTATCTTATTTATGAAAACAACCCCATCTCTCAAAATATTTGTTATTATATCACATCTTAATTTTCATCACATATTTTATTTTATTAAACAATAAAATAAACGTCACACCACAACATCATCTCATACGTCGCAAACATCATTAAAATCACTTAATATATAATAATATACTATATACTCCAATAAAATAATTAAATAAATAAAGTGGGCGTTACAGTCTTCCTCTTTGTGGAAGGCACTTTACTTGGTACCGAGGAGACGACCTTAGATAGATTTTTATTATTTAAAGATTGGTGCGCTCAATGACCTAATTGCAATCCAGAGGGCTTTAATATAAGGTATTTGTAACCATTGTGTTTACCGATGTTTTCCGCAAACTACGGGCTAGTTCTGATTATTACAAGCGAGACCGAACTAGAAATCTCAGGACATGTTGTGTAAAGGTTTTGATCGAAAGCGGTTTGAAAAAGGCCAAGAAATGCACTCAGGTTACTTAGAGGGCAGGACGAGTTTTAGAGTAAAAAAGGGCACTGTCTCTCGACAGGTTTGAGATTGCAAGTAAAAGCAAAGCAAAATTAAAGAGAAAGGGTAAAAGCTTAAACGCATAAACTTAAAGGAAATGTAAAATGCATTGCATTAAAAGTAAAATGGTCTACAAATCAGTTTACATACATTATGTATAACTCGTTTCCCTATGCGCCGGTAGTTTGAGTGATGAAGAATTTCTATTAATGATTTGCAACCCATTTTCCGACTAGGAAACTCTTATTTATACATAAGAAAAATAACGGGGAAAAGACTAATCCCATGATCAACACTTCCTTCATCTTGGACAACCCCTTGTCCCCACGTTTCCACTAAGGAAACCGCTTTTAAGCTTGAAATCGAATCTTTCTCGCCTTGATTGATTGACTTCGACGCAATCATGATTTCATTCTTTCTTTGTCGAACTCTTGACCACGCGCGCTAGGCTAGCTATCTTGTCGAGATATTCAAGTTAAAAAATGATAAGGCCTTTGATTCCTGCAAAGTTAAAAGTCAACTAAATGTTGACCACATTAAATGAGTCTGTCGAAATTACATGCGAACATATTGTATGTTGGATTGTTGGGCGGAGCTTCTTGGTTATTAGCAGTTTGTCATTCATTTCAAGTGGATGGTTGAGGAGATTATGTGGTGAAAGAAAAACTTAAATTGATAAAAGGAAGTTTGAAAATTTGGCATCATAATCATACTGAAAATCTAGAAGGTAGAATCAATGAGGTTAACAATTTTGTTGGGGGGGGGGGGGGGGGGGGGGGGATGGTGGTTTACAATTCAGAGATTGAAGAGGTGGAGGAATTACATTCATGAGGTGGAGGAATTACATTCATGTTCGCTATCTTGTTTTCTTTATCAAAAATCAATTCTACCATGCAATTGCATAAAGCAAAAATGAATTGGTTAAAAGATGATTTTATGTACTTCGGAATGCTAAGTTGATGAAGTAGTTTAACAATACTTTCATAACTCTTATTTCTAAAGTGGAAAGTCTCAACATTTATCAGATTTAGATTGATTTCTTTGATCAAATGTTTGAATAGGAGGAGGGGGGTAACAATTTAGAGATTGAAGAGGTGGAGGAATTACATTCATTGTCCGCTAACTTGTTTTCTTTATAAATAAAAAATCAATACTAGCATGCAATGGTAGAAAGCAAAAATGAATTGGTTAAAAGATGATTTTATGCGCTTTGCGCGGGGGGGGGGGGGGGGGGGGGGGTTAACAATTTAGAGATTGAAGAGGTGGAGGAATTACATTCAATACTAGCATGCTAAGTTGTTGAAGTGGTTTAACAATACTTTCACAACTCTTATTTCTACAGTGGAAAGTCTCAACATCTAGCAGATAGATCGATTTCTTTGATCGGATGTTTGAATAGGGGGGAGGGGTTTACAATTTAGAGATTAAAGAGGTGGAGGAATTACATTCATTGTCCACTAACTTGTTTTCTTTATCAAAAATAAATAATAGTATGCAGTGGCAAAAAGAAAAAATGAATTGGTTAAGAGATCATTTAATACGCTTCAGAATGCTAAGTCGATGAAGTAGTTTAACAATACTTTCATAACTCTATTTCTAAAGTGGAAAGTTTTAACATCTAGCAGATTTAGATCGATTTCTTTGATCGGGTGTTTGAATAGAGAAGAGGGGGGGAGGGGTTTACAGTTTAGAGGTTAAAGAGGTGGAGGAATTAGTAGGATGACAACGGGTAGGATACTACAATGCCCTTTCCCATACCCGCATTTGCAAAAAAATACACGTATCTGTGTCCGTACCCTCGTGGGAAACAACCTTAGTGTCCTTCCTCATACCCAATGGGTACCTAAGTGTCCATTACCCGAACTTTAACTATGAAAAAACAATAAAAACATCACAATTGAAATAAAACTATGGTCCAATTTTTTTTAAATTAACTCATAAAATAGTACGAATCGTAGTATTTAGCCAAATAAAAAACATCCAAAATATCCCTAAAAAAATTGTACACCGGCAGAATGGAGTTGTTATTGTATTAATCAGTTTTTTGGTTTAGGTTTAGGTTTAGGCTTAAATAGCTAAATAAATTAATTAATTATACACAAAAAATAAATAAATTATTTATGATATTATTTAAATATGTATATGCAGGGTTGCGGGGCTGAGCTGTATAGTACCCTTACCCGTGCCCATACCCATTAAAATTTATGGGTATTGTCCATACCCATGAAAACAGAGTTTTACCCTACCCATTGTGGATATTTTTTGCAGGTACCCATTGTGTCTGGGTTCAATTGTCATTCCTAAGAATTACATTCATTGTCCGCTAACTTGTTTTCTTTATCAAAAATCAATACTACCATGCAATGGCAGAAAGCAAAAATGAATTGGTTAAAGGATGGTTTTATACGCTTCGACATGCTAAGTTGATGAAGTAGTTAAACAATACTTTCATAACTCTTATTTCTAAAGTGAAAAGTCTCAACATTTAAAATATTTAGATCGATTTCTTTGATCGGATGTTTGAATAAGGTGTTAGCAAATAAATTGAGAAGTGTTATTGGAAGTCTTTTTCAGTAGGTCTTTTTCTTACATTGTGATGTAATTGTTGATAGTTTTCCTATGTCTTTTTCACACTTCTTTTACTCAAAGGACTTGATTGGTTCGGTTAATAAATTTCAGTTTACCTTCTTGAAAAACAAAAAAAAAAAAAAGTTAATTTCTCAACAAAAAAAATATATTAATAATAGCAGCTGAAATAACATCCATCGCTAGGGAAGACCAATTTCCATCACAAATCGGTCAACTAAATAAGTACAAATATGACAACATAGTCAAATAAAAATTCAAGAAACATGTAACTTGGTGTACATTTTGAGGTTTACAACACTTAAGTGGAGAAAATAATGGAACGAATTTATCTCATACAACTAAATTATTGAAACAAGTACATCATTTTTCCATTAAATTAATATGAAACTATTGATCCATATTTGCTCTTTATAATAATAACTAATGTACTAATATGTAAAGTGGTACATACATATTATAAATATATTAATATTATATCTATAAATGCATTTGACTCAGGTTGTACACATGAGTAAAACTCATATAATATTAGAATACTATTGCTTGTAAAATAAGTTTATTCCTAGATAAGACTTTGAGCAATCCAAGCTTCTTTCTTCCTCTATAATATATAATAATAATAACATTAATATCTTCCCAAAAACACCACTTTTTCAAGTATATAAATAGAGAAATAACCTAAACCTCTTTCCTCAAGCATTCTCTGCTCATAACTCTAAAACTCAAAACTCTTAAAAAAAAAAACATCTTATTTTTCTCTCACTCAAAATGGTTGTATTGTCAAAAACAAGTTTAGAGCAATATCCATGTATAAGAAACTTGAAACAAACCACATTTTCAACTGAAATTCCTATAGTGGATCTCTCCAAACCCGATGCAAAAAACCTTATAGTAAAAGCATGTGAAGAGTTTGGATTCTTTAAGGTGATAAACCATGGTGTTTCTATGGAATCAATATCTTTGTTGGAATCTGAAGCTGTTAAGTTTTTTTCTATGTCTATTGATCAAAAGGAAAAAGCAGGACCAGCTAATCCATTTGGGTATGGTAACAAGAAAATTGGACAAAACGGTGATATTGGTTGGGTTGAATATCTTCTTCTTACCAATAATCAAGATTTTAACTCATTCAAACTTTCACCTGCTTTTGGTAATGATTCAGATATGGTTAGGTATGTTTTTCAAACTATAACACTATCTATTTCATTCTAAAACAAAAATGATGTTATACAATTGTTTGAAGTTATGGTTATTATTTTTTATGAAATTTTGTTATCTAAGGTCATAAAATATGGTTTATTAAAAAGAATTGCACCAGATTTTTTTTTTTTAGTTTTTTATAAGCAAAATCATTGTAATTAAAGAGTATAAAGGATACTTCAACTCATTATAAAACAAAAGTTTAAATGATACAGCTAATATATATCAAAGTGTTGGAACATCATTAGCTTTATTTTGCGAGGTTGGAGATGAAGGAATGAGAGAATTTGAAGAAAAAAAAGTGAAAGAAATAATTGAATGAGAGGGTTTTGAGAGATTTTAGAAGTTTTATATGATTTATTTTAATTTAATCAATATTTTTATAATATTCTAAAAATTAAAAATATATTTTTCATAAATATTTAGTTTATCATTCTCTAAATATATACATTTTTCAAAAATTGTTAAAAATTTATCAATTTTTCTTTATATTTTTCACCCTAAAACTCTCTGCATTGAAATCCTACTCCTTGACATAATTTTGATGTGGTTTAACAAGCCCAACGTGTCGCAATTCCCATCCTTGAAAATAAATTTAACTGTTTAATTGTAGTGGACCAGCTTTTTATCTCTTATTTAAAAAGAAATGATATTTATATGAGATAATTTTTTTGAACTACTTCTTCTTTTGTGACAAAAATAATATTAAAAAAACTTAAAAATACAATAAAATTGAGCCAATATTTGGCTGAGCAATACCTTTTTCATAACAAATTCACGTTTCTAGTGGAGTTACAAATAATAACTTATCCAAATTAGATCAAAAAGGCATCTAAACGTGAAGCAGCGGCAGCCAAAAAACTAAACCGAACACATCCGTCAACTCCGGCCCCGCCCCATACTAATGAAACGGTTTTTTCCCGTACCCACACTAGCTAAATCGTCTTTTCCCTGTTAGATACGGGACGGGACGGCTGGGTCTGAATGGAGGTGAGTTTAAATGCCTTGCCTAATTTATAGAGCTGATATGGATTAAAAGACATAGTTGCTTGTTGTAACGTTTTTCTAATATATATTTAGATTTATATATTTATGATTGCATTCGACCATCAATATTTATTTAATTGAATCTTTTTTTCAATGTTAAAAATAATATATGCAGGCGTAATTAGAATTACAATTTTAAACACATGTTTTGCGTATATCATTGAACTTATACACTATGAAAGAGAAATAGATAAAAAGAAAGTGGGATCTAGCTAACGAGAATGTTTCTGGTATTCTTTTTAAACATTACACGTTAAGAAATTATTTCTTAAAAATATCAAATATTTTAAATTTTCAAACACATTGAATACATTAATTTATATAGAAAATTACAATTTAAGACTTAAAAAGTGTCTTTTCTTAAAATAAAATAAAAAAGACTTAAAAAGAGTTTAGAGGTACTCATTAACATTTTTTTTAAATAATATAGGTGATAAATTGATGTGATAGAAAGAAGAAAAAAAAGGGTATTGAATGAATCTATGCCTATAATTGTTGCACTTTTTATGATCTAAAGTGTTTATTTTCTTTGGAATGTTTTTGTTGCAGATCTTTGTTGAGTGAGTATATGTCATGTGTGAAAAAGATGGCATGTGAGATTCTTGAATTGATGGCTGAAGGATTGAATATTGAAGAAAAGAATGTATTTAGCAAGCTTCTAATGGATAAGGAGAGTGATTGCATTTTCAGGCTCAACCATTATCCCCCTTGTCCTGAGTCAAATTTGAATGATAAAGAAAAAGAAAATGAAAATGTGATTGGTTTTGGTGAGCACACAGATCCACAAATCATTTCTTTGTTGAGGTCAAATAACACTTCTGGTCTTCAAATTCGTCTCAAAGATAAGAGTTGGATTTCAGTCCCTTCTGATCACAATTCCTTCTTTGTTAATGTCGGTGATTCTCTTCAGGTAGACATACTCACACCAATCACAAATCATTTCTTAAGTTTTTGCATCTGTCGCAGTTTTGGTCAAAAAATATTAAAAAAATAACACGTGACACCTCATTTAAAGTGACACGTCAGCGTAAACCGAGTTAGAATTGATTTTGGGGGCCAAAACTGCCACAAGTGCAAAACTTAAGAGACGGTTTTATAGTTTTTTTTAAAAGGGCCAAAATCACAACTTTAAAGAAGTTAAATGACTAAAACTGCTATTAATCTTGTTCTTTAGTACTAGTTTTTCATGTTCCTTTAGATAAGATGTGAAAAGGTTTTGACATGTGGATAAAGATAAACACCTACTTTTTTGTTAGTAACTTTTAGAATCTGTGTCAACAGTGGATATTTTGGTTCATTTGTTTATGGATCATGTTTACTATATTAAAAACATAAAATAAAAAACTTTATATTAAAAAATATGATAATTTAACTTTTAAAAAGTTGATTGTACGGTTTTTAATACGAATATTTTTATGATAAGTTTATTAACATATATCCTTTAAACGACACGTTAACATTTCCCTTTAATAATTGTACCCTTTAATAATTGTACGCTTTCTCCAATTCAACTCCCTTGCTTGTGACCAATCCCCATGTGATGGGAAAAGAAATAAACATTGTAGTCCTGTCGTGTCAACAAGGTTGAATATTATTGTTTACATTGAAATGGGGTATACCACTATACCTTGTGATTCTGACATATTTTTATCCACAAAACAAAACAGGTTATGACTAATGGACGATTCAAGAGTGTGTGGCACAGAGTTTTAACAAATGGGTTCAAATCTAGACTCTCCATGATTTATTTTTGTGGTCCACCTTTGAATGAGAAAATAGCCCCTTTGCCTTGTCTCATAAAAGGAAATGAATGCTTATTATATAGAGAGTTTACATGGTTTGAATACAAGAAATCAGCTTATGCTACAAGATTATCTGACAATAGGCTTGGTCACTTTGAGAGAATCAAAGATTCCTAAATACTTTCTTTCTTTCTAGATAAGATAGGATTGATACACCTGTCAATATTAAGATGTCTATCTCATATGTGTAATAGGAGTGGATTTTTCTTTTTGCTAATGGTTTTCCTTGTACTATAGGTTATCTAGTTATAAATCAAATTTCATGTTATGGCTTTCTTTGTACTAGGTTATCTAGTTATATAAATCAAATTTCTGTTAAATTTGGATTGATTATGAGTTTGTTACATGGCCTCACACCCATTAAATTGTAACTTTTAATTTCTATTAAAAAATGTAACTTTTACGGATTAGTTGTGACTTGTGGTCGGTTAGATGCAACATCTCAAAGTCATTTGATATTTTAAGATAATTTTTAATTTTTATATACGTAAGTTTTGCAAAATCAATAAACCAAATTATAAGTTATATCTTGTAAACCTAATGACTAAAAAAATATATTTGAAAACTGAGATATTTGGGGTTCAAACTCATATTATCTATATATTGTACAATGTTCTTACCAACTAAGTTAAATTTACGGACAAAAGTTTATAGCTTATTTTGTTACTAATTTCCTTTCATACGTTATTCCAAAGACAAATTCTACCGTACACCCAACATATTTGAGTGTACCGGTACACCAAATCCTTAAATTTATAGTTAAATGAGTTGTTTTTTGAAAAAAATTATTTTTTATCATATATAATTATAATGATTAAATCTTATTCAACAAAATAAAATTGATTTTTTTTTTAAATTTTTATTGCTCATAATAGATAACTTTGATTATTTTATACGATAATATGTAAAAAAATTACAATGATTCTTATAAACAATGAATGATGTGTTTTTCTTATGAAATGATATTTTCTAAAATATAAATGCCGACAAATAATTATTTCATAAAATTGATTGTATTTAAGCATAGAGTAGAAGTTCCCTATTCGAAATATAAATGCCGACAAATATAAATACTGGTACACCTCAATTTACGAGTATACAGTAAAAGTTCCCTATTCGAAATAGTATTTAAGCATATAGCTTACAACTTATATTTATTCCGTCAATTATGTCAAATTCTATTATACACCTAAAAATTTGATGTACCGATACACCATTTTTTTTTTTTACCAAAGTAAACTTAACTGATATCATTAATTAAAAAAATTCAATACAAGGAGGACAAATCTCAAAAACATGGCGACTAGGCCAAGAACATGTCGCCCTAACAATCGTATGAGCAACCATGTACATTTGACGCCCGAAAAACTTCGCCTCAAAGTTGGAAAATAAAACAAGCATAGACTTAATCAAGAAATACCATTAAACTCAAAAGACTATAACATTAAACTCTGATATACCACTACTCCGATCTGAAATTCAATCCACAAGAGTACGAGAATCCGTCTCAAACACAACCTTTTCCCAACCTTTTGCAATCGCAACTTGAATTGCTTCCTGCAATACCATAGTCTCGCCTTCAAGGACTGATATATGAGCAGATTTTTGCGTCGGATGGCCAGTAACAAACACCCCTTCGACATTCCTAAAGCAATAACCTGTAGTCAAAATCCCTTTGGAGCTATGAACACAATATCAACATTACACTTCAACCATAATTGGGCTTTTCCGGTACACAAATTTGTTAAATTAATAATTAAATTAATTGTTTTTCTAAAAGAAATATCATTAATAATTATACTAATTAAATCTTATTGGGTTAATAGTGTTTTTCACCCCTGTAATATATGTCATTTCCGGTTTTCACCCTTATAAAATTTTCGGTTTGATTTGCATCTTTGCAAAACTTTTTTTTTCCTAAAACACCCCTCCTCCATTCAACTCATCAAATGTGCATATGTGGCGCTCTTAGTTTTTTTTTTCATTATTTATTTATTTTGAAAATTAAATTCCAGAATATTTTAAAATCTTTTTAATTTTAAAAAATAATCTGATTATATTTTCTGATTTTTTCTAATTTTTTTAATTTTTAAAAATATCTTATAGTTTTTAAATTTTTGATAAAAAAATCTAAATATTTTTTTTATTTTAAAATTTTTTGGAAAAAAATGTGACTATTTTTCTGTTTTTTTATATTTCGGGAAAAAATCTTAATTTTTTTTTGAATTTTTTAGTTTTTAATAAAAAAACGATTTTTTAGTTTTTTGAATTTTTTTTAAATTAAATCTGACGCGGAATTTTTTTACACGTGGCCAATTAAAAAAATAGAAAATAAAAAAAAAACCAAGTCAATGCCACATATGCGCTTTTGATGAGTTGGATGGAGGAAGGGTGTTTTCCGGAAAAAAAAGTTTTTTAAAGATGCAAATCAAATCGGAAATGATATATATTACAAGGGTGAAAAACATTATTAGCCCAATCTTATTTACTAAAAACATAGACGAAATAAAATATATTATAATGCACCAATCTTTATCAATTGGCCTCGAGCTTGACCCTGGTATGACTCACCTCAGGAAGATTCTGCCATCATTATTAATATCAATCCAGACATTCATCGTACAGTATGTATTAACCTGCCTCTGCAATGCTTGAATACCCATGTCATGTTGGGTAGCTACTACTACTATGCACAAATGTAACTTTTTAATGATGGCGACCTATCGATATCCTTTAAAATTTTCAAAATTAATTATAAAATTTCACAAAATCTTAAGATACTGTTTTTATTCTGATATACTCCATACACAGAGCATGACTTTGACTTTTCTTGCATTGTGTGGTCCATTTTCTTGTCAGAGAAAAGAAAAGATAATGAAGCAAATGCAAACGATATATATCTTAACGCCAGAAATGAATGTTCTGGTGATCGAAGTCGGCTCCAAGCTTCAGCTGAGTGATAAGACTGAGTGGATTCTAATACCATCTTCATTGGAGGTCTTCATCAAGATTTTAAATAACGGTCAATGTCAAGGTCAAGGTCGTATATAAAATTTTGGGATTTTGATCGTAAGATATTACGATACGGATTGCGGTTGTTGCGGTATGAATTAATCACAACATTGCATAACTCTTAAATAATGATAGTAACTTAAATAACTTAAACTAAGAAAGATTTGGAGCTCTAAACTAGATAAGGTGATAACTTATGTAATTTATGATCTAATATGTACTAAAAATATGATTTTCATCTATCTCAATTAAAAAAATATCCGGATTTTATGTCTATTGTCATGAACGGCAATTTTTTGCGGCCGTAATGATGTTTCTTCGCGGCTATAACAACGTTTCGTCTTGATTTTTGTTCACTCTGTGAAAACGGTGAAAAACGATTACGTCGGCTACCTATACCTTTTTGTCATGGCCTTTTTCTCGGTAACAGACCATTTTTAAAAACCTTGATCTTCACCATTTAAGACCTAATATCAATTATGTTTTTAAGATTTAAAATTATAGATTGAATCGTACATATTTTTAATGTATTCATTTTGATTTTTCATATGTAAATGTAGATTTAAGTACTTATAACAACACGGTTTCCATAACCGTATTGTGGTGAGTTTGTATGATGCAGGTGGAACTCTGATGCGGTGGAAGTGAAGTATATATAATTGTCATAAGGAAGAGTGTTTGAATTGTGACTCTTTAAATTTTTGACTACTTCTTAACATTGTGAAGGTTTTTAGATTTGATGATTTCAAATATGTATTAAAATGAATTTAATACAAAAATAAACTGGATGATTGTGCTTGCTTTCGAACTATCAAATAAACGAGTTTAGGGATAGAGAAGATTATATGAAGAAGTCATATTCATTCACTGTAGCTAAGCTAGTCAAGTCTCCACTGGCTGTGAGATTTTTCAATATGAAGTATGAGATATTCCTCCATATTATGCACTATTTTCTACTTACTTTATAAGTTTTGGACAACCTTTTCAAATTTTAGCTACCGCACAATCCACGGATTAGTAAAATGATCTCCATGTTCAACATGATCACCAATAGTTGTCTAAACTTTTCTATCCAAGTTTGATCCGCTCACACTAAGGTGCAATTCTGATCTTCTAATCTGAATTTTGAGGTATTTCTAATGTCTATTATGAATTTCCGTTTTATTGATTTTTTTTCCGTAAGATTGGCATGGACCAACTTTTGATATTATATTTCTTTAGTCAAATCTTGTTCTTCAATATTGTAGTGTTCATGGTATGCTTCTGATTTTAATTTGAAGTCCTTCTTATCATTTGGTGTTGTTAAGGTTCATGTTTCTTTGAATACTTGCACATTCTTAATATCATGTTCTAAAGAACACAGTTTGTGATGGTCGGATTAGGCAAGTGTACCAAATCGTTTACCAAATAATTAAGTGATAAGTAGAGTATCGTATCCGCAAGGATCGTCGTTTCGTCCGAACAAATCACGTTATTTATTTTAAGTTGACGGTATAAAATAAAAGAGATAAGGGTTAGAAATTGCAATCTTTATATGTTTCAAGCAGAGCAAGTTACCTGTTTTTTGTTACAAAAAAAAGAAAACAGTGGTTAGGATCATTAAATGCCCCCTATTTACTTTGTTGGATATTAAATAACAATTATCTCGCGTTTAGTTATCTTAAGTATACTATACAAGTGATGAGGTAGTTGAGACATTCTAACCTAATCTGTTGTCCAGCTGCACCTGCTAATCGCACGGTGATCCTTACATGCGGGTCTATGCTATCTCAGTTGATCTAGGTCTATCCCTCTGATGGCTAACTGCACTTGTTGATCGAACGGTGATCTTTACGTACGGGGTCTTGCTAATTCAAAATTAATTGAGACACAAACTTAAGTTGGCCTTCTAGTTTTTTCAAAGGCTATGAAGTGACAATGTTCCATTAGGTCAGCCCATCCATGAATCTTAGGACACTCAAATAACACTATCCTTCCCCTCTAAGTAGTTCTACAAACGGGCAGCCCTATTAGAGTCTACCTTACCTAAGGGTCGAGGAAAATGGTCTTGTTTAGGTTTATTCCCATCGGTGCCTGTTTCCCTAATTACTAAACTAGTTACATCGTAGATTCAGAAGATTTTACTCAATATTAGTAATGTCACCTCCTAAGTACTTATTACTAGGGTCAACTCTCTTTCGGTATCTTTTGCTAGTTTACTAATCACTTACTTCATAGACAGATAGTTACTAGTATAAGGAAATAAATATCAAGATATAAGCTTCCAGATAGTAGTAACAATGGTAAGTCATGTCACAACCTAAGTATCTAATCTAGGGTTACAACAGTTGTGACTATGCTGATTACTCTCTATTCAAGGAATGAATTTGAAATTGTTCCCACTTATGACAATAACCAAATCAAGCAACAAATCATTGGTGATTATCAAGCTTCAACAACGACTCTTTTTGATGTGATAGAAACCAACAATGTCTCTTTCACACCTCTATATAAAGGAGTGAAGACTTGAAGATTGTAAGAGACTCACAACAATTTTACAAGAGTCAAAACTCTGCTGAAATTGTTTTCACATCAAAGTTCACTATAAATTTCTTAACAACTTTCATATCTTAAAAATTCTAGAGTCTTAAGAGTTTGTATCCGATTTGTATTGTGAACACCAATGATTGAATATCAAGTGTTCAAACCTCAAACATTTTCTGTGTAATTCTGTTTGATTAGAAGTCTCTTTCTTTTGTGCTTGGGCATAGGAAGACTCTAGCGTTTGTGCTTGAGCATAGGAATCTTCTTGCTTTTGTGCTTGAGTAGTTTGAAGTATCTTGCTTTTGTGCTTGAGCAGTTGTAATCATATATTGACTTTAGTGAACTCTCCTTGAAAGTGCAAGGGGGACATGACTACTTTCGGTTTGTGGAAGAAACCTGTATAATTGTTTTGTGTCTTTCTCTTCTCTCTCTTTACTTTATCCGCTGCATAAGACCACCCTTTATTGTTTTTTCTCACCTTCATTCATATCTAATGTTAATATTTCTTCTTTTCATGCTACAAATTTCCTTTTTTATATCTATTTGATTGCAAACAGAGGCCAAAAAATATATTGTTGTTCAATGATTTTTTTTTTAAACCTTGACTTTTCAATTTCATTATATCAAGTAGAAAACATGTAAAATATGGTATCCAACCGAGTAAATTTTTCTCTAAAAAAAAAAAGAGTAATTTATTTTATGCAGTGGCATTGTGGTAGCATTGTTGTATCTTCCTTTCGACAAATTTGTTGTTGAGGTTTAGTATACCCATAAATTCACATGAATTAAGAGCACAAATTTCTTCATTAAAAATCACAAAAAGTAACAATTCACAGTATCATTTATTTCACAAAATTGAAAATGTCATATCCCATTTTTTGATCTAAGATCTTATTGTCACATGTCTTTTGGACCGGAATATTTTTTGTCTTTTCAATAAAAAAATTAGGCAGAGATGTATTTTAAAATACCTCATTTTTTGTTTGCTTTCGGGCCTGCTTTTTTATTTTATTTTATTTTTTAGTCTTTTTTATTAGTTTTTTATTTTATTTTATCTTTATTTTATTTTTCATTTTTTATTTTCTGTTTTTTTATTTCTTAGAATAGTCCAAAAAGTGTTCAAAGGGGTCTAATTTTTTTTTTCCAGTCACACCACCATTTGTGGGGTCCAATTTTTAGTCTTTCACATTCCTCTTTCAAAATTCACCATTAATACCATTCAAATCCCCATCAAAATCCATTAAATCAGTTTTCTATTTTCATCAACCTTTGAACCTATAAATTTAGCTCTCATTCCACACAATTTGACACACCAAAAGTTCTCGAGTTGTCAAAGAACTTTTCTCTCTTCTCCCTCCTTTAGCTTGTGTTGACGAGCTATTCTTTTCCTCTCCTCTAATTATTTATGTTCCTTCGGAAAAAGTCCCTTCAAAATTGTGTCCCTTCGGTACTTTTGTCCCATCGGAATTTTGTCCATTCGGTTTTCCCTGTCTCTTAGTTTCTTTTATTTTCTTACTTTTTAGCATTTTTGCATTTCATTTTAATTATTGATAATCATCACGTGCATTTTTTTTTATTTTTTTTCCGCATGGATCTATAATGTATTTAGGATAATGTAAATATAAATGAGAAATCATGCATGTGTCTTTATTTTTATTTATTTATTCAGCTTTAATATAAATTAAATGCAAAAAAAATTAGGTTAGTTTTAATTGTTACGTTAATTCTTAGTTTGTAAATAACAAATAAAAAACAACAAAAACATTCAAATAATCAAAAATCCACAAAAAAATTCTTTTCTAATCAAACATTGATTTTCAATCAAGCGATCTTCCTTTTATTTTCTTAAACAAAACATCAATCTATTTTAATCATATTCAAGTCTTTTCATTTAAAATAAAAAACACAAACCAACGTTACTTTCGCCACTTTGGCTTTCGTTCTTCAAAACCTTTTTTTAAAACTAATAAAAAATACAAAAATAAATCAATCGGTATTTTTACCTAGAACTATGAAGTTTTGATCCCTCACGGGTACGTAGGAAAAGGACCATGTCCTTCCAAATCAAAAAAATGTAAAAAAAAATAATAATTTTCCTTTTCCTTTTAATCATCACTCTATTTTTTTTAACAAATAAAGTATAGCATAAAATAAATAAAGTCAAGAGGTTCCCATAGGATACTGCAGACGTTTAGGGTGCAAACAACTTCCCTAAACGTAACTAACCCTCGAACCTAAAATCTTAGAAAATAGTGGTTTATTTTGAACTTTTTTTTCCCTCTCTTTTGAAAAATTAAAAGTTCAGTGGTGAATAAAAATTAACAAGTCAACGCTAAACTAATAGCTTGATCTCCGAAAATCACCGCAACAGGAATGATGACTTCACTAGGGACATCCCTTAAGAGGGTTGAGCCTAACTTGACTTTATTTAATTTTTGTGCTATAATTTGTTTAAAATAAAAATAAAAGATGGAAATACGTGTATATATGTTTTTTTCTTTTTACGTGAGTGGTGAGATAAGTTCTATACCCGAACTTGAGAGAAACAATAAGATATGATGGAGTATAATCATAGTGCCATACCAAGAGCAGTCTTGCGCATTATGTACATGTGATATAACCCCGCTCAGTGGAGGCCTCATGAAGGTAGTACTCTTGTCGTCACGAACATTCGTGTCGGCGTTATTACTTTCAATATGAGTGTCCCGTGAAGTTGAGGACCTTTAGAGTTACCTTTAACCCATCTTGGCCTTTTAGGGCGTAGTGAGGTGATTCACCAAGAGCAATCTTGAATTAGTCGACACGCGATAGTACACTCAAACGAGACTTTCTTGCGAGTATTATTGGACCAAGAGTCAATCATGTCAGCCGATAATATCGGAAGGGGTTAATGACTTTCGGAACTTGGTAGAACCCGTGATACAGGTACAATTGAAAACCATAGTCCCTACCATACGGCATACTTACCCTTGACTCCAACATTATGGACTTTAACCCCACACCATGTTTTCTCTGTTTTTGTAGCATAATCATGCATACATGCATTCATTCACAAAAAAAAAAAAAAAATTCTCATTAATATCGAAGGACTTAGATAAGTTTTTGTAAACATCGCATATATGAACCTTGTAAAAAGGAACCCCAGAAATACAACTTCAAAAGTCTTAACTAAACTTTAGCTTTGGTAAGGACTATTTCCTTTGGCTGTGTTCTTGCTTTTGAAAAAAAAGGGTTGATTAAATTATTAAATAAAACAAGGTTTCTCCATGATATTTACAATTACTTTGATAAGTCCTTCGATTAAAAAATTGTCCATTTTTTGCATAAGCATCATGCATCATTTTGCGTTCATAGTTTCAAGTCTGAGTCTCACATAAGTTGTTTTTTTCATAAAGGTAAGTCCGTCTCAAAAGGCGGCCTGACGTCCTTACCCAAAACCGACTCGCATTCACAACACTCGTGCAAACCAAAGAAAGAAAATGGATCAACTTGAGCAAGAGAACAAGGAGCTTCGTGAAGAATTGACATCCATGCAGGCTGATATGGAGAAATTAACAGATATGGTAAAATTGTTGGCAACTACACAAAATCAGCCACCACTTCCTCCACCTTTCAACACTCAGGTTGAAGCAATTTTTTCTACTATTCCTGGTTGGACGGTGTCCGTCATTACTCCAGAACATACCATGCCATTTAGTTTTGGTGAAGTGCTCCGCCCCATTGTCTCTGAAGCTTCGATGCCGACTACTCAATATGCAATCCTTATTCCTCCGCCTGGTGCAACATACCCCAGGTTATTATGACTTTTGTAGCTCCATTGGTCCATGCTGTCCCACAAGACCATGTACCCATTTATCATTCTGAGAGTGTAGCTTATGATCGGGTGGATGACCTACAAGAAAAATATGATGAGATAAACCGAGAAGGCAAGGCTCTTCGGGGAAAAGAACTGTTTGGGAAAGATGCTTATGATCTCTGCTTGGTACCGAATGTCTAGATACCACACAACTTCAAAGTCCCAGATTTTGAAAAATATAAGGGGAATACTTGCCCTAAAAGATGTAACACCCTACTTTATTATTTATTTATTTTATTGAGTTTAGTGCCTTTTTGGTATATTTTATTTGAATAATTGCGATGTGTGATTTTTGGTAATTATTAGTAGTTTGTTATAACTTTAATAGTGAAGGGATATAATTAAATTAGATTAATGAGGCATAAGGGCAGTTTTGGAATAAGGGAATTTTGTTAGGTTAAGAATAGGAGAGGTTATGAATAAGGGGGATTTGTTAGGTTAAAAAAGATTAAGTGAGAAACAAACTCTGGCTGGTTATCTATAGAGGAGGAGATTAGAGTATTAGGATTACAACAAACAATTTTGGGAGAAAACAGAGAAGAGCTTGTAGAAACGGTTTTTGAGAGAAAAAGATAGCGGAGGCATACAGAGAAAACTAGGGTTGAGAGGAAGCTTGTAGAATTCAGAGATTCAATTTAAGGTAAGGGTGGGACTAACCTTCTTTAATCATAAGTATATAATTCTGAAAAAGAAAAGGGTTTAATCTTATTGTTGTTGAATTTTGATGTTATAGAAGTTAGGTTTTGAATTCAATTAGATTGTTGAAAGTATAGGTAATCCCATGAATTAATGTGAAGAAATTGATGTTTAGGTTGTAGAATAATCCTAGGTAATGTTTCCTATCAAATTTGGGCATTGGGTAGTCAAAATTTGGGTTTTTGGGTGAAAAATGGTGAGAAATCGTAAGTGTTCATTAGAAAATAGGGCCCAGTTCGCTTAAGAGAGCCCCAAGCGAACTCACAAGCGAAATTGAGCTTGCTCTCGACGTTACATTCGCTTGAGCGAGCCATTCTTCGCTTGAGCGAACTGCACAGTAACAGCATACTCTATTTCACGTTCTTGCGACTTTTTAACACGTTTCTGTTTTGTATTGGGCTTTGGTGTAAACATGAAAGTTTTAGATAATTGAGTTAGCTTTCCAATGAATTTGGTTTGACTTGAAAATGTTTTGTGGATTTTGAATTATGATAGAAACACTCCAAGTGGGTCTTGTAAGACTTTTAAGAAAATTTAGCATAACCGCTTCTAAATCAACCCGAAACTTTTGGTTTGCTTCCAAACTTCAAATCCTAAGTACTATGAGTTTAATTAGAATGTTTAAGAGTATTTAATCTATGTCTTGTTGAATCAAACTTAGTTTTCTTTTGATAATGAATTGGTGAATCATATTGATATGTTGTTGTTGATTTATGGTTGAATCTATGATTTAAATGATGTTATTGTTGTTGCATTTGAAGTCGTATCATTGCATAAGAATTTTTCAAGCGAAGGGAGTTGTAGCCTGTCAATTTGTAGCGTAGGGGGCTCTATGCTTGTCAAGTCGAATTACGATGTTAACGAAGGGAGTTTGACGCTCTGTTGGTACCACATGCATAATTACATTGCATTTGTTGAGTCGTTGTTGTTTCATTGTTGAGTCGTTGTTGTTGCATTGTCGAGTCTTCATTGTTGCATTGTTGAGTCGTTGTTGATGCATTGTTGAACGAAGTTAATTGATTGATTGTAGTTGAAAGTGTATGATGAATTGTTGCTGGTTTATGTTGATTACCTCTCTTATATGAATTGTTGTTGGTTTATGTTGATTACCTCTCTTATATGAATTGTTGTTGGTTTATGTTGATTAACTCTCTTATATGAATTGTTGCTGTTTTATGTCGATTAATTCTTCTTTATGAATTGTTGCTTATTATTACTGAATGTGAAATCTCACCCCTTCTGTTTGAATGTTGCCTCTACGTGGGTAACGTGCAGATATCTAGGAGTAACCTCTGATGTGAGTTGAGTTCTCGTCTCGTCTTAGGAGTCATGCTCTGATACGTAACGGGATGGGGATATTTATATGTTTTGTTTTTCCTTTGTTACGTATCTCTTTATAAGATGTTGTTGAACCATTTTTAATTGGAGTTTATTTATGTTGATGACGTTGATGTCTAGTGCCAAGCATTGATTAAATGTTGAATATTTTCCGTTGCAGTATTGTTTTAATTATTGGAAGCAGGTGTTTAATTAAATAGTGGATTTTAACCCTATTTACGATGAAATGATTTTTGAAGTACGTTATTTGACATCCTGTTTACGATGCACTCTGATATATTTTATAATTATTTATAGATTGGGAAAACGGGGTGTTACAAAAGTCATCTGGTAGTATGCGAGAAAGATGTCAACGCAGACCAGTAATCATCAAGTCCTGATCCACTACTTCCAAGACAGTTTGACTGGTGCCGCCTAGAAATGGTACATGAGTTTGGACCGTACAAATATCCGAACTTTAAGAGATCTGGGTGAAGCTTTTGTGAACCAATACAAATACAATCTAGACATGGCTCCGAACCTAGACGAACTTTGGGGTATGACTCAGAAAGACAAGGAGACCTTCAAGGAGTACGGCCAGTGGCGGAGACAAATTGCTGCTCAGGTCATCCCACCTCTGGAAGAGAAGGAGATGACCAAGATTTTCCTGAACACCCTTAGTCAATTCTACTACAAGAGGATGGTCGCAAGTGCACCCAGTGACTTCACAGAGATGATAGGTATGGGTATGCATCTGGAAGAAGGGGTCCGAGAAGGATGTATGGTCAAAGAAAGTGTTCTCCCTAACAGTCTCAAGAAGAAAGAGCAGGAGGTGAGTATGGTGAAAGGTTGGCCTCAACGACGGTATCTGGCTTATCAACATGTTACTGCTGTTGTGCCTGTCATGAATGATGTTCAAAATCCAGGTTATCAGCCCCATTTTCAACAATATCATCAACAATAATCACGACAATAGGCTCCATGAACACAATTTGGTCCAATTCCCATGAAGTATGCAGAGTTGCTCCCAACTTTTCTCGAAAATAATTTGGTCCAGACCAAGGCACCTTCTCCAGTGCCGAAAAGATTGCCAACATGGTATAAAGCTGACCTCTCTTGTGCCTTCCATCAAGGGGCACCAGGTCACGATGTTGAGCGTTGTTTTGATTTGAAGAATATAGTTCACAAGTTAACCCAAGCTAATATCTTACCCTTCAAATACTTGAACCTAGTGTTTATGACACATGGAGTGGTTTGCCACAATTGGGTCGATGTTGATGTCTTCTTTCGCTACTCAGTTGTTTAAGAGATATGCTTTTATGTTTGTTATTTTTTCAAAAAATCCTTTCGTCCCGCTCGAGACGAAAGTGAATTTTTGTAGGGCTTTTTGCTTTCTGTATTTTCCATCATTAATAAAAAGGTCGTTTGATCCCAACTTTGTTTTTATTTTATGCTTTTTCTATAAAAATGGTAATACAAAAAACCTAAAAAAGGAATAATCATTTCCAAATGTCTGCATACAATTATTCACTTCCTAAAATCAAACATAATCCAGATTAAACCTTGAAAAGCCTGTTAAACAGATTAACCCTGTACTTTCTCCCAACTTTGAGTTCTTTGTATCCGAGGCTAAAGAAGAGGAGGATGAAAAGATTCCCGATGAGATCTCTTGTTTGTTGGGGCTTCTTAGTCGTCGATGCTGCAAACAAACATATCAAGGAGATTGACCAGAAGATGGCATTCACTTACAAAGACTGGCACGAGATGTTATTGTTGCCTTGCATGGGCACCGTACTTTAGTGCGCGCTTGAAACAAGGGCAAACCCCTTTTCCTTAATATACAACATGGAGGTCGTGCTTCCCGTGGAAGTCAAAGTACCGTCAATAGGAGCGAAGCTTGATTAAACTTGAACGCATGACCACCTTATGTCATGGACAGCTATATCAAAAGAGGATGAAACAAGCTTTCAACAAGAAGGTTCGTCCACGTGAATTTCATGAAAGAGACCTTGTTCTCAAAAAGACACCATCTTTCCAACCAAACTCCATGGGAAAAACGGATGCTAATAACGAAGGCTCATATCCTGTGAATGTCGATACAGTCAAGAAATACTGTAACACCCCGAAATCCCAGCTTTAAAATTTCATTCAAACAATCAGAGTATAACACATAAATCAGGATGTCACATTTCATAAAATCCTTAAAATCAAATTGAATAATAATTTATTCTTAAACAATATTCAAACATAGCAGCGGAATTCATAAACTTCTCAAAATCTTAAATAAATAAGTCTCGGCACAAAAGCCCCATAAAACATCTCAAATCAAGTTACGTCGCAAACATCATAATTAATCAACATGATACATAAAAGGAATAGAAATAATAATGATCCCCATCCCATTACGTATCAGAGCTCCTAAGACTCCACAAGAACCTCTCACATCGACGAACCTAAGCTTGGTCACCTGCACTTGCCCACAAGGCGGCAATTCCAACAGAAGGGGTGAGATTCACAACAATTATATTAACATATAATTCAAATAATTATGCTTAACAGTAACAACATTAATCGTCACATAAAACTGAAAACATCTCAACCATCTACGCATAATGAATCATCTTAGAACATCTTCATAAACAACCGTCTCAAAACGTCTCATACACATGACTCGACAAATGCAACTCTAACATCTTAACATCATGCATGTGGTACCAATATTTTAGCTTTAATAAGCTTCATCGTCGCTTTGAGCAAATGCTCCACCGTCGCTTTGAGCATAAGCTCCACCGTCTCAAATTATGCAAATGCATGAACTCGACTCATATACTTAAACAAGTTAATGCACCACATCTTAATATCATATACGACTCTCTATCGACACATGCAATTGCAACAGTACATGACAGCAACTCAGTACACTTAACATGTGTATATACAACACCAAGTTATCATCTCGAACATCATTTATACTTCATTCATAAACTTCGCTTAATGAGCATTAAGTCATAGATTAACGCCAACAATTAAATATCATCTTACAGCGTCATTACAGGTTCTAATTAGGTCTTAAGCATCTCTAATACTATCCAAAAGTCTACCCTCAAAGCTTCGCTCAAATTAGAGTTCTAAAACTCAAGTTATAGTGGTCTGAGACCACATTGCTCGTTGTGGCGAGTGGGACTGCTCGCCACGGCGAGCTACTTAAATTGTATTCTGCCACTTGCTCGCTACGGCGAGTGAAGTTGCTCGCCTCGCGCGCACTAAAGGGGTTGCTCGCCACGGCGAGCTCAGCTGCTCGCCTCGCGAGTGAATACCTAACTGCTCGCCACGGCGAGCTATCGCAGAGGGGTTACGGGTTCGCTCGAAACCTCGCCAAAACTCGTCCAATTCTTCGTTTTATGCTTCTAATCTATCAGAATTATGGTCCTAGTGATTAATCTAGGTTCTGTAACAGGTTCCTACACCAATTCACATCATTCTCTCATCAATTCATCACAAAATTCATTAAACCCTAACTTTGGAATTCTCTCAAAACTCTCTCCAATCCTTAGGTTAATCATAACAGATGAATTACAACATAATATAATTGAGTTAGGCTCACCCTTACCTGGTATGTTCGCAGAATTGAGGTTCTCTCTTCTCCGGCCACTTTCCTCTCCTTTTGCAAAAGTCTGTAACGTACTGACTGCTTTCTTCTAAACCTAACTCCCTTATATAATTCTTTCTATTCTCACTTATCCCCACAACTCTATCTTATTTATGAAAACAACCCCATCTCTCAAAATATTTGTTATTATATCACATCTTAATTTTCATCACATATTTTATTTTATTAAACAATAAAATAAACGTCACACCACAACATCATCTCATACGTCGCAAACATCATTAAAATCACATAATATATAATAATATACTATATACTCCAATAAAATAATTAAATAAATAAAGTGGGCGTTACAACTCTCCCCCACTTAAAGGATTTTCGTCCTCGAAAATCTTACCTCGATTAAACAACTTTGGATATGACTCCAGCATCTTACTTTCAAGCTCCCAAGTTAAGCTTTCACCAGTCGCTCCACTCCAAACCACTCTCACTAGAGGTATCTCTTTGCCTCTCAACAACTTCACCTTGTGATCATCGATCCTTAAGGGTAGAGTTTCAACCGTAAGGTTGTCCCTCACTTGTAGATCGTCACTTTGGATCACATGAGATGGATCCGGAACGTACTTCCTCAGTTGCGACACGTGAAAAACATCGTGCAAATTTGATAAATGCGGTGGTAATCCAACACGATAAGCCACCGTCCCAATCCTCTCTGATATCTGATACGGACCAATAAACTTTGGAGTCAACTTCTTCGACTTCAAGGCACGACCTACACCGGTCATTGGAGTAACTCGCAAAAACACATCATCTCCTTCTTGGAACTCAAGGTCCTTTCTACGCTTGTCATGGTAACTCTTTTGTCGACTCTGCGACGCTTTCATCTTCTCTTGGATCATTCTTACCTTCTCAGTGGTTTGTTGCACAATCTCTGGTCCTAAAACCACACTTTCACCCGACTCAAACCAACACAACGGGGTTCTACATCTTCTTCCATACAAAGCCTCGAAAGGTGCCATTCCAATACTAGAATGGTAACTGTTATTATAAGTGAACTCAATCAACGGGAGATGATTATCCCAAGCTCCTCCTTGTTCAAGTACACACACTCTCAACAAGTCTTCCAACGATTGAATCGTCCTCTCGGATTGACCATCTGTCTGCGGATGATACGCCGAGCTCAACTTCAACTGAGACCCTAAAGCTTCTTGCAAACTTTTCCAAAATCTAGAAGTAAATCTTGGATCTCTATCTGACACAATGCTCGAAGGAACACCATGCAATCTTACTATCTCTTGAATGTAAATCTCGGCTAACCGAACCATAGGAAAAGTGATATTGATTGGTAGAAAATGAACTGACTTGGTTAACCTATCAACAATCACCCAAATTGCATCGTTCCCTCTCGGAGTAGTTGGCAAACTCGTCACAAAATCCATGGATATGCTATCCCATTTCCACTCAGGCACATCCAACGGAACTATCATACCAGCATGTTTCTGATGTTCTATCTTCGATTTCTGACAGACTAGACAAGAGTACACAAATTGTGCCACATAACGTTTCAATCCAGACCACCAAAACAACTTCTTCAAATCATGATACATCTTCGTAGCTCCTGGGTGAATACTCAAGTTACTTCTATGGCTCTTTTCAAGGATTGCCTTCTTCATCTCATCGTTGTCCGGAATACAGATTCTACCTCGGAACCGCAACACACCGTGATCATCGACTCTAAAATCACCATCTGCAGTCTGATTACTCGCAACAAGCAAATCTACAAACTTAACATCTCTTTTCTGTGCTTCCTTAATATTTTTCAGAAACTCATTGTCAATCTTCAACATTCCTAGCTTTACACTTTGATATGATCTTTCACAAACCAAGCTCAAATCTCTGAATTGTTCCAATAGTTCGAACTCTTCCGCCATCTTAGCAGACATATGCAACATTTTCCTACTCAAGGCATCCGCAACTACGTTAGCCTTACCCGGATGGTAACTCAAATCAAAATCATAATCCTTCAATAACTCGAGCCATCTCCTCTGCCTCATATTTAACTCTTTCTGATCAAACAGGTACTTCAAGCTCTTGTGATCACTAAACACTTCAAACCTCGAACCATACAAATAGTGTCTCCAAATTTTCAACACAAATACCACTGCAGCCAACTCAAGATCATGGGTGGGATAATTTCGTTCATGAATCCTCAACTGCCTGGATGCATAAGCAACCACTTTACCGTCTTGCATCAGCACACCACCTAAACCCAACTTAGACGCATCACAATACACCACAAAAGGTGCTTCAGGCTTTGGCAAAATTAAGACTGGAGCTGTCGTCAACCGCTTCTTCAACTCATTGAAGCTACTCTCACATTGAGCATCCCACACAAAGGCTTTACCTTTACACGTCAATTGCGTTAATGGAAGTGCCAACTTAGAAAACCCTTCTATAAACCTTCTATAGTAACCTGCCAATCCCAAAAAGCTTCTAATCTCGGTAACCGACCTTGGAGTCTCCCATTGCGACACTGCTTCAACTTTAGACGGATCAACCGCTATACCGTCACCGGAAATAATATGACCGAGAAAACTAACTTCCTTCAACCAGAACTCACACTTAGACAATTTAGCATACAACTTCTTTTCTTTCAATACTTGCAAGACAATCTTCAAATGTTCAGCATGTTCTTCTTCGGATTTGGAATATATCAAAATGTCGTCAATAAACACCACCACAAAACGATCCAAAAATGCCTGGAAGGTCCGATTCATATACTCCATAAATACTCCTGGCGCGTTCGTAACACCGAAAGGCATCACTTTATACTCATAATGACCATATCGAGTTCTAAAGGCCGTCTTCTGCATATCTTCATCCTTCACTTTTATCTGATGATAACCCGACCTTAAGTCAATCTTGCTAAACACTCGTGCACCCACTAACTGATCCATCAAATCGTCAATCCTCGGAAGTGGATACCTATTATTTATAGTGACCTTGTTCAACTGACGATAGTCAATACACAACCTCATACTCCCATCTTTCTTCTTCACTAGCAATACAGGCGCTCCCCAAGGTGAAACACTTGGTCTTATAAACTTCCTCTCAAGCAGATCCTCCAATTGCTTCTTTAACTCAGCTAACTCAGAAGCTGACATACGGTAAGGTGTCATAGACACAGGCTTCGTTCCAGGGACAAGATCAATCGCAAATTCAACTTCTCTTTCAGGAGGCACGTCAGAAATTTCATCAGGGAATACTTCAGGAAACTCGCACACCACTTGCAGTTCGTCAATCTTCTCTTGATTCTCAATAGATAAGGATGCCATCAGAGAAAACATCAAAACTCCATCTCGTCCTAATTGTTTCAGCTGCTTGGTAGATAAAAATTCTGCTCCACTTTCTTCCTCTTCAGACAAGAAATACACCGTTTTGCGAAAACAGTTGATAAGCACACGGTTGTACTCTAACCAATTCATCCCGAGAATTACATCCATACCGGTCAAAGGTAGGCAGACTAAATCCATCTCAAAATTACGATCGAACATAGACAACGGACAACTTAAACACACACGAGAAGTAGTCACCGAACCCTTAGCTGGAGTTGCGACAACCATCTCTCCATTCATATCAGACATAACAAGACCCAACTTAACAGCACAATCATAAGCAACAAAACAATGAGTGGCGCCAGTATCAATAACAGCAACTAAAGGTATATCATTAATATAGCAAGTACCTCTGATCAAGCGATCCTCATTCTCAGTCTGAGTGCCGGTCAACGCGAAAACCCTTCTAGTAGTCCTAACTTTCTTTGGCTTCTTGCACTGCGAGCCAATATGTCCTTGCTCATCACAGTTGAAACACACCACATCATCAAACTTGCAGTCTGGGGTAATATGCCCTTTCTGTCCGCATCGGTAACACCTCTTCACATCAATAGGACACACATTACTCTTGTGGCCTTTCTGCCCGCAATTATAGCAGGTAATCTCAGCAGGGGCATCCTTCTTCTGTGGTCGCCTCTCATCATTCACTCTTTGCTTACCCTTATCTTTAGGAGCATCATAAGGTTTGGGACGACTCTGCTGACCCTTAGCTTTTCTATCATTCACTACCTTGTAGTGAGCCTTGGTATCCTCCTCATAAATCCTGCAACTACTCACCAGCTCGGAGAAATTTCGGATCTTCTGGTAACCAATCGCCCTCTTAATCTCAGGACGCAAGCCATTCTCAAATTTGATGCACTTGGAAAACTCAGCATTCTCAGCAGTATAATGTGGGTAAAACTTTGCCAGTTTTACAAACTTCGAAGCATACTCAGTCACAGACATACTCCCTTGCTTCAGCTCAAGAAACTCGATCTCTTCTTCCCCCGGACGTCCTCAGGAAAGTAGCGGTTCAGGAATTCCCTCCTAAACACCGCCCAAGTCACAGCAGCACCTCCTTCGTCAAGGATAGGTCGAATACCAACCCACCAATCATCAGCCTCCTCTGCCAACATATGGGTACCAAACCGTACCATCTGACCATCCTCGCACTGCATCACCCTAAAGATCCGCTCAACTTCCTTGAGCCACGTCTGAGCCCCGTCAGGATCATATCGCCCTTTGAAAGTAGGCGGGTGGTTCCTCAGAAAAGTTTCCAACATCCTCGTCCCGTCGTTTCCACCAGCGTTGTTCTGATTTCCCACAGCTTGGGCCATTGCTTGCAAGGCAGCAGCAAGAGCAACATCATTCCTTCCAGCCATCTTATTCCTCTGGTAAAGCAAACATAAGTTAGAATAATATAACCATAATATTCTAACTCTAAGACACCGTCACTCGACTCTCTAATTGGCCGGACAGACCGACCTTCTTTGATACCAATTGTAACACCCCGAAATCCCAGCTTTAAAATTTCATTCAAACAATCAGAGTATAACACATAAATCAAGATGTCACATTTCATAAAATCCTTAAAATCAAATTGAATAATAATTTATTCTTAAACAATATTCAAACATAGCAGCGGAATTCATAAACTTCTCAAAATCTTAAATAAATAAGTCTCGGCACAAAAGCCCCATAAAACATCTCAAATCAAGTTACGTCGCAAACATCATAATTAATCAACATGATACATAAAAGGAATAGAAATAATAATGATCCCCATCCCGTTACGTATCAGAGCTCCTAAGACTCCACAAGAACCTCTCACATCGACGAACCTAAGCTTGGTCACCTGCACTTGCCCACAAGGCGGAAATTCCAACAGAAGGGGTGAGATTCACAACAATTATATTAACATATAATTCAAATAATTATGCTTAACAGTAACAACATTAATCGTCACATAAAACTGAAAACATCTCAACCATCTACGCATAATGAATCATCTTAGAACATCTTCATAAACAACCGTCTCAAAACGTCTCATACACATGACTCGACAAATGCAACTCTAACATCTTAACATCATGCATGTGGTACCAATATTTTAGCTTTAATAAGCTTCATCGTCGCTTTGAGCAAATGCTCCACCGTCGCTTTGAGCATAAGCTCCACCGTCTCAAATTATGCAAATGCATGAACTCGACTCATATACTTAAACAAGTTAATGCACCACATCTTAATATCATATACGACTCTCTATCGACACATGCAATTGCAACAGTACATGACAGCAGCGCAGTACACTTAACATGTGTATATACAACACCAAGTTATCATCTCGAACATCATTTATACTTCATTCATAAAATTCGCTTAATGAGCATTAAGTCATAGATTAACGCCAACAATTAAATATCATCTTACAGCGTCATTACAGGTTCTAATTAGGTCTTAAGCATCTCTAATATTATCCAAAAGTCTACCCTCAAAGCTTCGCTCAAATTAGAGTTCTAAAATTCAAGTTATAATGGTCTGAGACCACATTGCTCGCTGTGGCGAGTGGGACTGCTCGCCACGGCGAGCTACTTAAATTGCATTCTTCCACTTGCTCGCTACGGCGAGTGAAGTTGCTCGCCTCGCGCGCACTAAAGAGGTTGCTCGCCACGGCGAGCTCAGCTGCTCGCCTCGCGAGTGAATACCTAACTGCTCGCCACGGCGAGCGGGTCTGCTCGCCACGGCGAGCTATCGCAGAGGGGTTACGGGTTCGCTCGAAACCTCGCCAAAACTCGTCCAATTCTTCGTTTTATGCTTCTAATCTATCAGAATTATGGTCCTAGTGATTAATCTAGGTTCTGTAACAGGTTCCTACACCAATTCACATCATTCTCTCATCAATTCATCACAAAATTCATTAAACCCTAACTTTGGAATTCTCTCAAAACTCTCTCCAATCCTTAGGTTAATCATAACAGATGAATTACAGCATAATATAATTGAGTTAGGCTCACCCTTACCTGGTATGTTCGCAGAATTGAGGTTCTCTCTTCTCCGGCCACTTTCCTCTCCTTTTGCAAAAGTCTGTAACGTACTGGCTGCTTCCTTCTAAACATAACTCCCTTATATAATTCTTTCTATTCTCACTTATCCCCACAACTCTATCTTATTTATGAAAACAACCCCATCTCTCAAAATATTTGTTATTATATCACATCTTAATTTTCATCACATATTTTATTTTATTAAACAATAAAATAAACGTCACACCACAACATCATCTCATACGTCGCAAACATCATTAAAATCACATAATATATAATAATATACTATATACTCTAATAAAATAATTAAATAAATAAAGTGGGCGTTACAAATACTTTGTCTAAAAATATAAGAACAACTCGGTAAGTCGCAAACCTGAAAAGGAGGCTTAGGCAAAAATGAGCGTCTCGGTGTACTGAAAACCCGAAAGGGCGGTCCAGGCAAAAATTAGAAACATGAACAAAAATGATTATCCTGATAGGTTGAAAATCTGAAAAGGCAATCTATGCAAAAGTTAAGGATTATGACAAAGTAACTACATCAGGTCATACATGTTTCACTTGGGGCATTGTAGCTGTCAAAAGGGCTTTGATCTAAAGCATCTACAAATCGGAGACTCGGAATAGGGGCATTCAAAGTTGTTAGGAAAAATAGCGGTTATTATGTACCTTTCCCAGGCATTTACCATTTTCCAAATTTTTTAAAGATCCGTGGAGCCACGCCATTGGCAGGCCACCACTCAATTCATAAAATTTGAGCATGTGCCCACTTATTTGGAATTCACATTTACTCTGTTTGGAAATGTTCTTTCATTTTTTTTGTTAATACTTAAAGAAAAAAAAACTTTCAAAAAAAAACTTTTTTTTATGTCTTTTGAAAAATATAAAACAACAAACACACGCTCTCTTTGAACTCGTAAGTAGATGAAGCGTACGTCAACATCCGCCTCGAGAATGATTAAACTCTGGAATGGAAACATGGTTGAACGCTGTGGGAGGACTTATGTCAAGAAATACAAAAAATAATAAATAAATAAAAAGAAGAAAAGCTCGCTAAGCTGAAAAACCTGAAAAGGCGGCTTAGGCAATAGAGAGCGTCCTGGTGGGCTGAAAACCCGAAAGGGCGGTCCAGGCAACAATTAGGGGCATAAAAAAGGAATATACTCGCGGTGGACTGAAAACCCGAAAGGGCGGTCCAGGCAAAAGTTAGGGATTCAAAAAGAAAAGGCATGATGGCTAGGGTGTATCAGTGGAAGAACACTCTGTGTCGGTTTACAAATGGCGACTTCTTTCAGATTCTTTGGTTAACAATGAGCTATCTCCTCAGGAGGCAGCAATTGCTACTTTGTTCCAAGCTTTACCTCGTCAATGGCTTGATTTGTCTCCAATGAAGTTTGTCGGATATTTGTACTGCGATGTCAGTCCACTTCCCATCTTACATGTCCTGTCTTGTTTCATCGAGTTCACCTGTCATATACAGTTTATACAGTCATACAAGTTCTACATGCATGCATTCATACATCCATGTATTCCTACAGTCGTACATTCATGCATACACATCATCATTCATACATGATTGCATTTCTCAAAGTCTAAATAACACCCAGAGTTTTGTTTGGCCGTACATCTTTAGTTCAGTCAACCCAAACAGCAAGTGGCAGTTCTTTATGTGAACAACTTGCAAATACAAATTCATATTTTCTCAAAAGTGTCATCCCAGTGTGTCTAGTAGAAATATGTCACTAAAAATACATATTCAAGAGTGTCACCCCCAGTGTGTCTGGTCACAAGATTTCCTTTTCAATCTTACCTTCATATAGCTATCAATCCCGATAGTATGTAAATATTGTTGGAACAAAGGTGTTCAGCAATACCACGTTTTGAGTTTTGATGATAACAAGGTATTAAAAAGTTGTCAATTGGATATTGCTAATATTTGTTTAAGTATGCAGGATATCAATCAAGATTTATATCTTAGAAAGTATTCTGTTTGAACAATGATAAAGAGCACAAATCCAGAGAAGCTTGTTGCTTGTGATTCTGTATCGAAGAGAGTCTGAAAACTGTATCGAAGAGAGTCTGAAAGACTGTATCAGAGTCTGAAGACTATCAGAGTCTGAAGACTATCAGAATCTGAAAACCAAGAGAGTCTGAAGATTATCAGAAGCTTAGTGCTACAGTGAGTCTGAAGCCCGAAATCTGAAAGTCTGCTAACAAGGATTTCTACAAGCATTGCGATACAAAAGAAACTCTCAAATGGAGTAACGGCTAGCTTCAAAGTCAACTTGAGCGTGGGAAGCACAAAGACAAGAATGCAGGCCAGTACAAAGTACGTTGTACGAACTCTGTTTCCACTACTCCACTACCTCGTACAGTTTGGCAACTGTGTCTACCGGTATTAATCCTCAAAGGGAATGAAATTCAAATTATGAAATTGAAGGACTATTACCAAATCAAGCAACAGATCAACAGCCATTGATCAAGCTTCAGAAATCATCCTGATGTGCTGGATGACTCAACGTCTCTTTCCTACGCCTATATAAAGGATAGAAGACTTGAAGAATTGTTGGACTCTACTACTAGAAAAATTACACTGCGTTGCTTTCATATTCAACTGAGTCTCAACAAAAACACATCAACAACTTAGATTCTTACAAACTGAGTATTCTAGAATTTCTAAGTTCCACAGAAAAACAGAGTCTGTCTTTTGTTTGAAACAGAGTTTGTCTTTGTTGTAATTGAAACACATTTGATTGTTGTCAAGTGTTTCAACTCTATTCAATTTTCTGTAATTGTGTAAGAAGTCTCTTGCTTGTGTTCTTGAGCAAAGAAGTCTCTTGCTTGTGTGCTTGAGCAAAGAAGTCTCTTGGCTGCGTCCTTGAGCAAGGAAGTCTCTTAGTTGTGTCTTTGAGCATTGGAAGTCTCTTGCCTGCGTGCTTGAGCATTGGAAGTCTCTTACTGTGTGTTTGAGCAACTTGTAATTGATATTACATTTTAGTGAACTCTCCTTGGAAGTACAAGGGGGACAGGACTACTTCCGGTTTGTGGAAGGAACCTGTATAATTGCTTGTGTTCTCTCTTCTCTCTATCTCTTGATTATTCCGCTGCATCAGAACCTAATCTCCCATCAGACTCTGATCCCATTCAGACTCTGAGTTTAAAGGAATTAGATTCTCACTCTTCAAGAGCTGCGAAAAGCTAACACAATTCAACCCCCCCTCTTGTGTTTTTCTCACCTTCAAATATATGTCATTTGCTTCATACAGCTATCATACAAATAATATACAATGTCCTTTTCTTTCTTACCTTCATACAACTATCGATCCTGATAGTAGGTAATCCTTGTCATTTGTCTTCATATGGCTATCATACAGATAGTAGACAATGTCTTCTTCATTTTACCTTCATACAACTATGGATCCCGATAGTAGATAATCCTTGTCATTTGTCTTCATACAACTATCATACAAATAGTAGACAATGTCTTTTTCAATCTTACCTTCATACAACTATCAATTCCGATAGCAGGTAATCCTTGTCATTTATCTTCATACAACTATCATACAGATAGTAGACAAAGTCTTTTTCAATCCTACCTTCATGAATCTATCAATCCCGACAGTAGGTAAATACATGTCATTTGTCTTCATACAGCTATCAATACGATATTAGACAACCATTTTCTCTAATGAAACCACATTACCCCCTAGCGGAGTTGAAACCCTTTTTTAAAAAAACTTGGGTATCCTGTTGTTGTTTCTCTCTCAGTTAAATCATTGTTGTCGTTCTGCATTCATACTTGCATTACGAGTATTCATAGTAGCTTAGGATTAAAAAATGGGTGTACTATGTTTTTAAGTCTCTTCGGCCCGTCAAATCGAAGATTTCACCTTCAAGTCTTCAGACGAAGAAACTTAAATAGGGTCACCTGTCATACCCTATTTTTTAACCTAAGATCCTACTGTCACATGTCTTTTGACCTGAAATATTTTTTGTCTTTTCAAGAATTTTTTTGGCAGAGGGATATTTTAAAATACCTCATTTTTGGTTCGTTTTCGGGCCCGTTTTTTTATTTTATTTTTTTTTAGTCTTTTTTATTTTATTTTTATTAGTATTTTATTTTATTTTATTTTGCATTTTTTAATTTCTGTTTTTTTATTTCTTAGAATAGTCAAAAAAAGTGACCAAAGGGGTCCAATTTTTTTTCCAGCCGCGCCACCATTTGTGGCCAAGTTTCAAGTGTCAACTTTCACATTCCTCTTTCAAAATTCACCATTAACACCATTCAAATCCCCATCAAAAATCCATTAAACCAGTTTTCCATTTTCATCAACCTTTGAACCTATAAATAGAGCTCTCATTCCACACAATTTGACACACCGAAAATTCTCCCTCCTTTAACTTGTGTTGACGAGCTATTATTTTTCTCTCCTCTAATTATTTATGGCCCTTCGGTACTTTTGTCCCTTCTGAATTTTGTCCCTTCCGTACTTTTGTCCCTTCTGTTTTCCATGTCTCTTAGTTTCTTTTATTTTCTTACTTTTTAGCATTTTTGCATTTCATTTTAATTATTGATAATCATCACCTGCATTTTTAATTTTTGTCATTTATTTTTATTCGCATGGATCTAGAATGTAGTTAGGACAATGTAAATATAAATGAGGAATCATGCATGTGTCTTTATTTTTATTTATTTATTCTGCTTTAATATAAATAAAATTCAAAAAAAAAAAATTAGGTTAGTTTTAATCCAAGGGAAAGGGGTTTCATTTTGATCCAACGTCACAATGAAAATCTCTCACGCTTATTTTTATTGCTACGTTAATTCTTAGTTTGTAAATAATAAATAAAAAACAACATAAACATTCGAATAATAAAAAAATCACACAAAAAATTCTTTTCTAAACAAACATTGATTTTCAATTAAGTGATCTTCCTTTTATTTTCTTAAATAAAACATCAATCCATTTTAATCATATTCAAGTCTTTTCATTTAAAATAAAAAACACAAATCAACGTTACTTTCGCCACTTAGGCTTTCATTCTTCAAAACCTTTTTTCAAAACTAATAAAAAATACAAAAACAAATCAATCGATATTTTTACCTCGAACTACGAGGTTTTGATCGCTCACGGGTACGTAGGAAAAAGACCATGTCCTTCCAAATAAAAAAAATGTAATAAATAATAATTTTCCTTTTCCTTTTAATCATCACTTTATTATTTTTTTAACAAATAAAGTATAGCACAAAATAAATAAAATCAAGAAGTTCCTGTAGGATACTACAGACATTTAGGGTGCAAACAACTTCCCTAAATGTAACTAACCCCCGAACCTAAAATCTTTAAAAATAGTGGTTTATTTTTAACTTTTTTCCTTTTCTTTTGAAAAATTAAAAGTTCAGTGATGAATAAAAATTAATGAGTCAACGCTAAACTAATAGCTTAATCTTTGAAAATCACCGCGACAGAAAAGATGAATTTAGAACTTAATTAATGAAGGTAATCTATCTCCCTTACCTATTGGATCCTCTAGCATCAACTTTGGCCTCACTTTAGCTCCTAGTTCTTCAAACCCCAAACTCTGCCTCTAGCTTCCATTTCTTTCCCCTTCCTCAAGTCTAGATCCACTTTCTCTTTCTACCTCTCTCAAAATATTTTGTGAAGTGAATGAATGAATGAGAAAAACCTAATTTTCTCTTAAGTGATATGCTTATATACCACCATTCAATTTGGTTAGGTTTCTAATTGTCATAACAGGCCTAATCATTCTTACTAACTAATTCTCAAAGTTATTACTCACTTAAACCGTTAAAACACCAAAATAATTATCAACTTTAAATAATTATTTCTACTCACTAGTAACTTAGTAAAAATAGAGATTCTCACTAAAATACTAAAATAATATTTCTAATGAAATTACTAATTTACCCTCACTAGTCAAAAGACAAAAATACCCTTAGTCTCCAAAATGACCAAAATACCTTTCTAGGCTATAAATCCACTAATCCCCACATAAACATACGATAAATGATAATAACATAATTCTAGCTATAAACGGGCTGTTACAACACTAATTCACTTTTAATCAAAATCAATTATCTCAAACTCAATTCTATCAAAATCAATTCTCATGCAGCCAAACCAAACACACTTCAAATGTTAGAAGAGGGACACAAAATAATTGAATTCCCTAGTGGGAAAGACTAGGGAACATAACATTTGGATAAAACTTTTCTTATTATTATTCCTTGCAATGATTTCTCCCTTTACTGGGTAGTGACTAACAACTAGATTCCATGATTGCAAGACCAAGGGACACATGTTGCCTCCATATCCAATAAAATTAAAGAATTAAAATTGCATCTTAGATTCTAAATCCTACTATGCTTGATGATAGCTGGTGATAAAATGTTCCCACTGTTGTGTCCTCTAAGAATTGAAACCAGTTGGTTTCTTGGTGTCCCTCTTGAAAAATTGCTCATCTCACTTTTGAAATTGCTCATCACACTAACCAGTCGGCAGTTAACTGTCGTTGGACACTTTTAAGTCAGTTTGGGCACTTTTAACGTTGGTTGAACTGATGTAAAAAATGTTTTGTGATCGTTAGCTGCCGTTGGGTAAGTGACATGAGCAATTTATAAAAGTGAGATTAGCAATTTTCTCCCTCTTGGACCTGTTTCTTATATTTAGCCCAATTCTACTCTTTTGTATATCTTGGCCCAATCCTTTTTCTCCACATTTTCTTGTACTTGTAACACATTCTTATTCTATTTAACACGCAACACACTAATCTGGGATTGAATTTCGAATTTTGGTTTGATTGTATGATGAAAAGTTTTCTCAAAGACAAATAATTCCAATTTCGGTTAGATTTTCCTCAAAGAAAACAACCATTGACTAGCGTCTCCACCAAGTCTCAACCAAACTCATGATAGCCAATTTTCCTCACAAATCTTTAGTGATTTAAGGTACAAAATTGGATCAACCACCAACAAGCAACATTGCTTCCGTTAAAACTTGGCACCACTTCTGCAAACATCTTCATGTCACAATTCTCGCACAACCACTAAATTTACGTGGATCATAATTGCTTGGATATCAATGATAGGTCTTTGATAAGTGGGTAAGTAAATTAATAAAGAATAAGAATGAACATTGATATTACTACTACTATTATCGACATTGTTTGGGGAATTACTCGTGCAACAATAGCTATGCAAACTAGAAACTGTGCCAACAATAAAGTATCTTTCACAAATAACCAATCCTATAAGAATTCGAGAGCGTAGTCTCGAATTCTTATAGGATTTCACAACAATTGTTCGACTTATATGTACCATCCTTGTTCTATTTAACACAGCACACTAGTTAATAAATATATGGGCCTAATTATTTGGGTCTTCGTTTAACAAATACATGGTTAAGGACTTTACTAACCACGTATTTTTTTTCCAATACATAGTTATGACTTGTAATTCACAATTGGCCATGGCTCCATAGTGTTGTTCTCCAATTACCACAACAGCATGAAAGAGTCCTCAATTGGCACATTCCATTCTCTCATCATGGTTTGATTCTTGACCAATTCCATGATCCACATCATAAGTTGCATGAACACCCACAAATAAATAATACAAAAGCATCACACCAGTACAAATCAAGAATCTAAAGAAAGCCTCAGAACCCAATGATCCCATAAGAAAAAGGTTTGTCGCAATCGACAATGATGGCACCCATGGAACCAACGGAACCCCCCAAACCTTCGGTTGCCTCTTCTTCGGAAGCAAACTCATAACCAAAGTTGCCGTAAACCAAACACAAGCAGCCACGGTATACCCAATCCAACCAAACAAACCAGAACTCCATAGCGCAGTCCCAACAACACAAGAACCAACAACAACAAACAAACACGAAAGAACCTTCCATAAATCACTCTTATCCGTTGATTCCCTCGCATAATATCTCCTCACAAGTAACGCAATAGCCATAAGCATGAAAATGAAAAGAGTACTTACAGAAAAAACACTAGACAGAACATCCAAACTAGTAAAAAGAGCAACAACACAACTTGACAAAGTAGTCAAAAGTGTAGCATTAACAGGTGTTCCAGTTTTGGGATGAACAAGTGCAAAAAAAGGTGGAATCATATGTGACCTTGCAATTTGAGTAGTGTACCTAGCTTGTCCCATTGACCCAACAAGCAAACTTGTTGTCATTCCTTTCAAAGCACAAATACTCACTAAATATTTACCCCATTTCATACCAATTTGAACAAAAGCAACTGAATAAGCAGCTCCAGCATCAATCTCACTATACTTAACCATATTCACAAGTGCCAATGCCATTAAACAATAAATAACCGTTATCATAGACATTGAACCAATTAAACCAATAGGTATATCTCTTGAAGGGTTTTTAGTTTCTTCAGCCATAGTTGCAACCATGTCAAAACCGGTGTAAGACCAATACACAACAGCTGCAGCGTTAAAAACACCTTTAACACCGTAAGGAAAAAACGGTGTTAAATTTGAAGACTTTCCATGTATAAAACCGATTACAATAATAAAACCTATAACAAAAGTTGTAACAATTGAACTTAACCATGTTAAGATAGATGTTTTTCGTGTTCCACTAGCCGCGATTCCGTTAGTGATTAACAAAACCACAACGGCTAATGGATCAAGCAAATTGAAACCGGTTTTAAAAGAATCGATTCTGATCCGAAAATAATCCGAATCATTTTTTATCATTGTGGCAAAATACGATGACCATGAACGACCAAGACCAGCAGCACCAACAAGAGCTTCAAGGAGAATATTCCCAGCGGCAATGAAAGCAAGAAAATCACCAAGTTCGATCCTCAGGAAAGAAAACGAGCCACCAGCAACGGGAACTTCAACGGCGAATTCAGCGTAGATGAAAGCTGAAAGAAGAGCTGAGAATCCTGACGCGGCGTAGGAGAGGATAATGGCGGGACCAGCATCAAAACGAGCTTCTTGACCGGTAACGACGAAGATACCGGAACCAACGACGGCGCCGAAAGCGAGCCAGGTTAAGTCCCACCAAGTGAGACAACGAGTCATGGTATTTTCACTGGCTTTGGGGAGAACAAGGAGTTCGTGAGAGTCTGTTGATCGGTTTAGGAGGCGGTCTTTTAGGCGTGGGCAGGTGTTTGCTAAGGCGGTTCGGTAGGTTTTTCCTGTTTGGAAAGATGGTTCTGGGAAGAAATCTTGTTTGCTCCATCGCCAGTAGCTTCGTGGTTTTGAAGGTGCGGTGGTGGTGGTTGTGGAGGAGGAGGAGGATGGTGGTTTCATGGTTAACCGATTTTTGTGATTAATGAACTGTCCACTCCAGTATTGTATTGATGGAATAGGCCAACTAACACTGTCTGTGAAAACAATCAGTTTATTGGTTGGTTGGTGGTAAATATGTACTATTCATATGATATGATATGATGCGATGCAAACTTTATAGGTGAGATTGAATCGTGGTTCTTAATCATTTGTGTAAATACTGTAAATATTTTATTTTTTTAAGAAATAGTACAGTAACTAACTTCCAAAAACGTTTTTTCGGGAAAAACAAAACAGTAAAGTAATGTACTGAACCGTGCGTTGTGTCTCGATACGGTCTTAACGTGGACAGGTTTCTCAATTAATCATCATAAGTCAGACATTGTGGTCAAACTGGATTTGGTTTTGAGGGAGTATTACCTTAAAGATTTTTTTCAGTCTCAACAGAATAATGGTTTTACCTTAAACATATTTTGGTTGCTAATGCATTGACTCAATGGTCAAATGATGTAAAAAAATATATTTAGTTAATTTTTTGAATCTTTCTATTTTTTCAAATGATTTAATGGTTGTATCTTACACATTTAAAAAATTGAGGAGTATGAAATTCAAACTCGACTCATACATCTTTCAGCTACCAATGTTTATAGGACAAACTCAATCTATTCTTAGTTAAATATAAAATAGATAATGTATCAGATAAATTAAATAAAGAAAATGTGTGTCTATGTGACATTATTGTGTAGCCCTAAGGCGGCGTATTATAGTTCACGTGTAACTGTGGGAGTGGTTTTGTGACCGGTCCAGAACATTTTTGATTTCATATTCCTTTTTTTTAGTGTTTTTAAGTAATGTCACTACGACACTTATTAGCTTTTTCTTTATTTATTGTTTAGAAGATATATATATATATATATATATATATATATATATATATATATATATAGTTTTGCTAGAAGACACATTTTATGAAGGTGTCTTTTAACAAGTTATTCTATGAACATTTGTTAAAAGACACAACTAATTTTTATAAATGTGTTTTTTAGCAAAGTTATAACTAAAAAGTAGAAATCGGAGGTGTGGGTAGCTAAAAACACCTTCATGGGTGGCTTCTAGCATAACTATATATATATATATATATATATATATATATATATATATATATATATTGATGTGTATAAACAATAGATGTGAAAACCGGCTAATAATATGGGATACCACAACCACTTCAAGTTTATCCGTCTCTCTCATGCACAAACACAACATAAAATCACAAGCACAAAGAACCACTATCCTTACTTCCACTTAGGGGTGTTCATAAGTGTAGATCGACTCACAAACTCGGTCATTTAAACTGATTCAAATCGGTGTATTTAACCGTACCCAGTCAATTACGGGTCAACCCAACCTAAGCTTTGAAAATCGGTGGGATTTGGTTTGGACAATGAATTAGGTCTACCCATGTACTCGTATACATGTGAAACTATGTTTTATGACTGTTTTTTCCCACCCCGTAAGTACATTCATGATTTACATTTTTTTTGTCTAATATATTGAAATTTTTGAAATATATGTATACATCCCAACTCTTATTATGATATTGTATTGTGTAGTGTTACTGAGGTGTTTTCTGGTTGTTTATGCGAGGTAAAATACCAAGTAAGGAATTACTTCATGATCTTGAGATCGAAAGGATAGTAAGAGATAACTGGTAGGCAATTTGTTTGGCTCTTAGTTAGCAGAAGATATACTTAAGGAAGCACAAAGCAATCTGAATTAAAATTGTGATTGAAGTATCAAAGATGGGTGATAATCCTCTGATACCACCTCCGAAGCCTATCATGACAATTGAGCTGGAATTTGGATAAGCATCACCAACTCGCTCCCTTGAAAAGGAGAGTCTAGTGTCTAATATTCAAGAGATATTTTGGGGTTTTAACGTGTTAAGGATTCAGAAACATTTGAAATACAAACATGGTGAACACACAAAACCCTTTCACATAATACTGAAAACTTATACTTCAACATAGTGCCATTATTTACAAAGTATATACTATTGTACTCATTGAAAGTAAAATGATAACTATCTATGATGAGTTTGCACATTTTAAGAAGATGAGCAAGACTTAAAGAAAATATTATAAAGCTTATGCACATAAAGTTTAATGGTGCATCTTGTCAAAAAAAAAAAAAGTTTAATGGTGCATCAATGAATCTTATCCCAAAGGATATGTCTAAAAACACTTTTTACTATGTTGCCAAAAATATATATTTTGTTAATATGTTACCAAAGAAAAATTATTTTCTTTTCTATCAAAAAGGATTTTTACTAAAAAAAAAATATTATTTTCTTTTCTGCAAAAAGAAAATTAAAAATATTATCCAAAAGCTTCAAAATGTCACCAAGCACAAGCAGTGACGTGTTTACAAAATGTGTGGATAAAAACTGAATTTCATGATTTCATCGTAGCCATAGAAAAAACCCTTTTATCAATTCAATTTAACATTCTGTTCCTTAACATAACATTCACAAACTCTAAGCATGACCACAACATGGAAGCTCTCCTTGTTCTTAACTCTCATATCAGTTTCATTATCAGGTATTCTTTCATATGATATTATACCATGCAAACGCATTGAGTGTCCCAATTATGATGTCATAGAAGCTGGAAATGGCTATGAAATCAGACTTTATAATTCATCTGTTTGGATTTCCAATTCTCCTATTCAAGACATTTCTCTTGTTGAAGCTACTAGAACTGGTTTCAGAAGGTAATTTATTGAAAATTGATTTTATTTAAATGTTTATGTTTGAAAGTTTTTTTGTGGGGCCGGGGTTTGAACCTCAAACCTTGTATATTTTATACATTGTCTTTACCAGCTGAGTTAAGGTCACGAGGACTTATGTTTGAAAGTTGAGTACATATAAAAGTGAGTTGGAAAAATCATGTCTGGAGTCAAAAGATATTAATTCCAACTTCAAGTTAGAATTAGTTTTAGCGACAAAATCAATTTTAATCGACATCATCCAAACATGTCAAAATCAATTTTGTGTTTGGAATCACTTTTGACTCTTCCCACTTTTTAGGATGGGAATTGTGTTTGATTTTGCAGAGACATAAATTGATTTTGAATGAATTGATTCGGTAATATTTTAAAAGTAAGTTGAATGTGAAATGATTTATATTTTGATACACTCAAGTAAAAATTAGTTGAGCTATAAATTTGAGGTACAAAAATCATGTTTGTAGTAAAAAATTACAATCTTCAAGTTAGAACCAATTCTAAAGACAATGAATTTTTATCGATATCATCCAAACATGCTAAAATCAATTGTTTTTTGAATCACTTTTGACACTTCTCACTGTGAAACCAAGCACACACTAAACCAATGAATGGTCATTAAGTTCATCTACACTGCAAAGAAGTTTTAATGAAGTGTTTGTGGTGCTGGATTGTCCATCCGAAAAGTTAACTAAACTTGTTTAATGTTTTTCTTTTTCTCAGGCTATTTGATTACATTCAGGGGAAGAACAACTACCAACAAAAAATCGAGATGACAGCACCTGTTCTCTCTGAAGTCTTACCAAGCGATGGACCATTTTGTGAGTCTTCATTTGTTGTTAGCTTTTATGTACCAAAAGTGAACCAAGCAAATCCACCTCCTGCAAAGGATCTTCATGTTCAAAGATGGAAAACCGTGTATGCAGCAGTTAGACAGTTTGGTGGTTTTGTCAAAGATACAGATGTTGGCGAGGAAGCTGCAGCGTTGAAGGACAGTATTGCCGGTACTAAATGGTCTTCTGCTATTGACCAAAGCCGTAGAGCTGGTCATGCTTCAGTTTACTCTGTGGCTCAGTACAATGCCCCTTTTGAATTTGATAATAGGGTGAATGAGATATGGTTCTTGTTTGATTTGGAAAATGGTTTGCATTCTATGTGAAATGTACCAGGCAAGAAACCATTCACCAATTCCAAATAGTATGTAAGTTTTCAATGTGAAAGCAATATGTCTAGTGCAGACTGATGTGTTACTTAAGACATCTTGTTGAATTGATAAATAAAGTGCAGGCTGAAGTGTTTCACAATGCTTTCAGCTTGACTTTTTGGTTCATGTAATTTTATACTTTTTTAGTTGGCTACACTTGCAAAATAAATTCATCGGGAATTGATACGGCTGTTTAACCGAGTGTGTGATATTTCTAAGTATTTTAAAAGAATGGATTTGATAAATGTGAGGTCAAATAAACATCATTACCCAATTTCATATACTGGTGCCTTCTGTGTGTGCATGGCATTTGCAGAAATTTGGAGTTGTGGAAACTGTCCTTTACTTCTCATAAACTTTGGAACTAATACTTCTCTTCAGAAAAGAACTTCTAAAATGATATAATTTGAATTTCAGGTTTGCCTTGTTGACATAGGAAGAAGTTAAAGAAAATGTCCTCTTCCATCATACCCTGTATGTCTTGATTTACCAATAGGAAACATTCCCCTTCAATGACAATAATTCTTAAGTGTTTTAGATCATAGAGGGTTGAAATATCTTTATTAATGCTGCCTTAAGATCTTTCCAAATGGAATTCTAGGAACATCATTCCCACCATTGGTGCCGAGTGTGAGTCACTCCTTCCATAGCAACCATGGCAACCTGCACTTTCTCTGTTATCCATTGCTTTCAATTCAATATCTTTCAGCAATATATTGTCCAACCGAACACATAATCACCACCCTCAAATATTGAAGTGGCAGGTTTTCTCCATCTTTTATATGGGAGTCTTCTTTGTCGCGACTATAACTCGTCAATACTTGTTATAACTCTATCTGTTTCAAATAATTCTCGACTTCTATGTGAATATTCAAAATTTTCATGTACAAGAATCCTCCTTGATTCTTAAATTTCTTCTCTGGTGGCTAGATATCCTTCATACGCTTGCTCCGAAAGTTCAGTTTGTGCTTCCATCCTTTTTCTGGTCACGACCATTAATTGTTGCACGGTCATGGTGCGTCTAATACCAATGATAAATATTGGTTGGTAATCACCGCTTAACTAAAAAATACGAGTTATAATTTATTAATAAAACTCATGGAATAATCTTCTCACAAAGTTAAGTTACAAGGCAAATATCGAATACACAACAAATTAAGGAAGCATGATTCAAACAAACATCTTCAAACATGATTTTCAATCCCAATGCAAGATTTTATTGATATTACAGTTTATGCAGACGAATCTGGGCTCCATGATTTGGCTGCAAAGAAAGAATAGCAGTTGGAGCATGCTTATAGTCTGCAGAAAGCTCAAATGAGAAATTTTGCAGAAGTAGTGACAATACTACTTTGGCTTCCAATAAGGCAAAGTTTTGGCCAATGCATATTCTAGGACCCCATCCAAAAGGGAAAAATGAAACTTGCCCTTTTGTGGCCTTTGCAATTCCTTCAGAGAACCTTTCTGGTTTAAACTCTTTTGCATCATCACCCCATATATCACAGTCATGGTGAACCAAAAGTATTGGTATGGAAACATTTATTCCTGCAGGTAGTGATAGGTTTCCAAGTTTGAATTTTTTGTTTACAGCTCGAACTAAGAAAACTGTTGGTGGATATAATCTCAGGACCTCGTATAAAACCATGGTCACCTATGGAAAAAATGTTATGGTAGAAGTTAGCAACAAAAAAGGTTATTATCCCAACAAAAACTTTCTTAAAACTTCCGTCCCCAACATATTTTATGTTAAAAAAAATTATTTCTCGCCTTTTAACTACAGTGGCACATGTCTATCGTAAATATACATGGTAAGTACCACGTGGCTTTTTTTGTTGATATTGTGCCATTGTGGAGACCTTAATATATCTTAAAGGTCTCAACGCTATGTCATAAAGAAAGTCACGTGGCAAGCTACATATATTTCCTTTAGACGAATGTCAGTATAGTTAAATAATGACGACTAAAGTTGGTAACAGAAAATATGTGACGATGAAAGTTTGATGGAAATACTTTTAAAAGATTAAAACAGAAAGTTACGAAAACATATTTAACAAGTTGAAACGATATTATAATGATGAAATGTGTGATACATACAATTTTAAGTTGACCTAACCCATCATGATTTGGATTCTGGTTTCCAAAAACTTGCAAAACTTCTTGCCTCGCACGTTCTTGCCATTCAGGATACCTAGCCAATAACACCATTGTCCAAACTAACAAAGATGCAGTGGTCTCTTGTCCTGCAATGTAGAATTGCTTACATTCTTTAACTACTTCATCGTATGTCATTCCTGCTGTCTTACTCTTTTCATGACCTTGAGTTTCAAGGTTATTTGATTCCATAAGTTTGCCTAATAAATCATCATTGGTGGCTTCACCGTTCTTCATGGCTTTCTCTCGTATTTTAATGATACCCTCGACTAAATCATAAATCTCTCTGTCAATTTCCTTCATCCTCTTGTTGGAACTTGTAGGTAGAAACCTAGAAACACATTATATATCAAGTGATGAGGGAATGTATTAGCTTATGAATTTCTAACTTATATAGATTATTAATCTAACAACTTGAACTCTACTACTATTTTTGTCTTACCATTTCATTAGACTGCGTGTATGCCCCGTATTAAATAGAATATGTCCCTGTAATCTTATAAGATCAAATATTTTTGACCCTGCTACATAGCTGCTACCAAATGCTGTTCTAGAAATCGCATCACAAGTCAAGTTTTGAATGAAAGGCCGGACATCAATCTCACATGATTCATCTGATGTCAACATTTCCTTCCATTTGCTAATCATATCATGGCTGCTTTGAATAAATGCTGGTAGCATATTCTGTGAATAAATTAGGCATGAAACATGTCACATTAGGAAATGAGTGTGTGTCTATATATATATAAGAAGGAAATATTGATCCTTACTCTCAATTTATCAATGTGAAATGCAGGGTTTATAATCTTTCGATGTTTAGCCCACTCTTCACCGTCATAACTTACTAATCCAACGACCAAAAACTTAGCAAGGGAATTGAACTTTGGTTTGGTGAAGTCTTGCATCTTATTAAACACTTGTTTGATCTGTTCCGGGTCCGTGATGATCACTTTTGGTATTCTACCTTCCCATAAAAATGAACTCTTTCCTACACATCACTTAATTATTAGCAATTGTTGCAAAATGCATAGCAACTTATGGAAGTATCTTTCTAGATAAAAAATTTTGAGAAATTCTAGGACAGTGGTTTGCGACTTTTTCGAAATTTTTTCCTTTAGTTAGACCCAATCATCGTTGGAAAGTTAACATATAATAATGGAAAATAAAAATATTATCTTCAAGTAAAACATATGCCTAGCTATAAATATATACCGTATTTCTGGACAGTTTGGTGTACGAATGAAAAGATCTGTGGTGCAATATCGTTGGAGAGATCAAATGGTTTGGATTTGGCTTCATGCTGCATCGTTTGCTTTGAGTTGAACAACTTGTATGAATCGCCTTGAAGACCTTGTGCTCTTAGAAGTTTTTCCAACCTCTTTGGTCTCAACCACAAGGAATTCAGCTTCTGGAAAGCCCATAAAGGAATAATAGCAATTATGGCTGTAAGAATCCAGAAGGTAGCAGGTGAAAGTGCCTCCATACTTGTGTTCCTTATGACTTTAGAGACATGATGAATAAGATATATATTGCTATTAGCTGTCTCTTTATGTACCTTTTCTTAAAATTACTATAACTATCACATAGCTGTCTCTTTATGTACCTTTTCTTAAAATTACTATAACTATCACATGCGTGGGGGACTAAAGAGGAATTGAGTAGAAGCTTGCAGATGAGTCAACTCCTTGCGACCTATGGAACTCGGATACTTTAAATATGAAGAGTGGAGACATATCTAGATCGAATATCGATACTCTTCTGATATTCATAGATACTCGTGAAAATGTATCCACGAAGTATTAGAATTATTTTTAAATTTTTTTTTTTTTTTATATTTATATATGATACTCCATAAATACACACGGAAACTTAGAAGATATTTTTCAAATATGTAACCTAAAAAAAAAATGAAGGAAAAAAGTGAGACAATATTGTGAGAATTCAATATATATATATATAGGGGTGGGCATGGTTCGGTTAACCATATTAACCAAACCGAAGCGAAGTGTTGAAATGGTTTGGAATAACCGAACCGAACCATTTCAGGTTTGAAACTAATCAAAGTTATGGTTCGATTAACCGTTTGCTTGTCTATTAACTGAACTGAACCGAACCAAAACCAAAATTTTGAACTCAGTCACCTTAAACTATACTGCATATTCCAATGATAGGTAACCTAAATTTGCAGAAAATAATGGTTCCTATGTTGCATTAATAAGTTCCAAACATGAGCCAGAAGAGTTCCAACTAAATGCAAGAAATCAATAAGTTATTTAGGTCCATGTAGAATGAACAAGGAGGAGTAAGGATGCATAGTTCAGCAAGAATTTAGATAGCTTAGATTTTACAATTAAATTGGTATTCAGCCAATGGACTTGAACTGAACGAACATTGTTAAATTTATTGATATTCACAATGTAACAAATTTTACCTACGGTAACAAACTCTCTACAGCAGATGGTATAATATCTATATGCTACAATATTCACTTCTATCGGATTTTGACGAATATCAACAAATCTTCACCTTGTCTCTAATTTAGAACAATCTTGTCATACATGTTTTACTCAAGGATTGTCTTCCATGAAATCATTTACATCTGCTTTGATTTGTCATAGTATACTTGATGTTTAGATAGAAACAGACACTTTGCCTATCACAATGCAAACACTAACACAAGCCATTATCCACACAACCTCAATGAAACAAGCCTTAAAACAAGAATAATATAATTCAAGCTTGCAATTCTGAACTGTTTTATTATTTGCATAATGTGTTAATTCTTCAAATGTGTTCTAGACTCGCATCCCAAACTCAAAGTATGGCCACACCATGTCTCCTTGAAACAAGCCATCCATGTTGGGGTAAGTTATTTTCAGAAATTTAGGTTTCTATGCTGGGGTCTGAAAATAATGGTTCTGTTCAGTTAATTGAGTTTGGTTCAGTTAAGTTAACCGTTCGGTTCAGTTAATGAACTGTTTTTAAAATAACGGTTCGGTTCAATAACCAATGTAATGGTTCAGTGAATTTTAGTTTGCTTCGGTTCGGTTATATATATGGTTTTGTTAGAAGACACCTTCATAAAAATTAGTTGGTGTCTTTTAGCAAATGCTCATAGAATAATTTGTTAAAAGACACCTTCATAAAAGTGTCTTCTAACAAAACTTATATATATATATATATATATATATATATATATATGTGTGTGTGTGTGTGAGGGAGAGAGAGATTCAATTTGAGAAGCTTTTTCTAGATGCAAATTATATGCAAATTATTGTGCTTGTGTAAGTACATCAGAAGATATTGAATGTGTGGATCGAATTGCAAAGAAGTTTGTTACTTTCACGCAAAAAAAACAAAAACGTGGGAGCGAGTTATTATAATATAATATATAATATGTTGCATGCTTTTTAACCATGTGTTGTGTTCATACAGTACTATAATAATGTGAATCCTGCATATCTGCGCAAGTTAACTAGCGCAAGTGTAAAACTGTGCGTTAGTTAACATACACTGTATGACTTAAGTCACGCATGTGTTAAACATTGCGTGACTTAAGCTAGACACTGTGCAAGTTAACTTGCGCACAGATTTAACACATGCGCAAGTTAATTTGCGCAGTGTCTGTGCAATAAATTTAACTTGCGCAGTGTCTATTTAAATGCTCTTTAAATTATAATCCTTATATTCCTAAAACCTGTTTTTTTATCCCTATGTTAATAGTCAAGATTTTTATTTTTCGTTATATTTCATTTTTTGTTATTCATTCAAGCACGTGTTAACTTATAAACAAATTACGAAAAAATAAAGGACCAAGATAAAGGAAAATGTCATAAAAATGCTAAAAAAAGCGCAAATGTAATATACATCCAAATCCGACAAAATATCATAAACAAAAACTATACAAGTCATAATGCCTAAACCCTACTGATGTGGACTCCTGCTTCGTTATCGTGGAACCTGCATCTGCTCCAGCATGCTCCACTCAGACTGTATACCCTGCATCATGCGAAGTACCTCTGGGTTACCAAATACATCAGGATGCCTCATAGCACTATCCACTCTGGCTCTGTTGTTGGCGATGATCTGGTATGGGTCGGGAGGATGTTTGGCCCACTGCTGGTCAACAATAACCTCCTCGTAAGGAGGGACAGGACGAGGAGGTGCCCGAGCTGCTAATCAGGAATGGCCGCAGGGGTTCACAATAGGATGTGACACTCTATAGAATCATCTCATGTACCCCCTACTATGAGCCCACGGTTCGTCCTCTGGCACCTGATCACCCCTCTGCTGCTGGCTGAGGACATGTAGAGCAAACTCCATGAAAGCCTGGGCCGCGACATCTGCCGCAATAAGCTCCACATCCGTAGGAGACCTGGGCCGTGTCTGGACATACCCGTACTGCCTAAGAACCCGCTCAAGCAAGTGACGGAGCATCCTGTCTCTGCCGGCCATGATCCATCCGGAGTACCAGTATATGTCGTGGAATGGCGTGATGTGTCGCCGTCTCTCGTACGGCCTCCAGATGACGTGAGACTGATCCATGGCATCAATGGCATCTCTGTAGTGTCCAGGGTCCGTAAAGCCTGTAACACCCCGTTTCCCCGACATAAAAATTTAACAAATAAAATCAGAGTTTTCACAAAACGGAATGCTACATTCTCTTAAAACAAAAACTCCAAATGAATAAATAATTATTTATCCTTCATAAAAGTAGTCAATGAAAATTAACAATAAACTTCGCAGCGGAATTCTTTTCAATCAACAAAATTAAACTTTAGCACGTAGGCCTCATCGAGGTTTCATAATTCAAAACAATACGTAAGGAAAGAGAAACAAGTATTAATATTCCCATCCCGTTACGTATCAGAGCCCTAAGACACTTTGAGTCGACATCTCTACTAATCTTCGTTACCTGCACTTGCCCACAAGGCGGCAATTCCAACAGAAGGGGTGAGATTCACAAACAACAATAGATATTATAATTCATCAATTAAATTCAACAACGACAATATAATGATAATCAACTGTCAGTTTATAATTTAAACAATTCAACAACATCATCAACTACGACACCGACAACTCATCCAACAACAGCGACAACAACGACAACAACAATGTGACTAATGCAAATGCATGTGGTACCTTTTTACGCGCGTTGAATGCTAAGCATTCTGGGGCATGAGCCCCCAACGGTTGAATGAAATAACATTCCAGGGCATAAGCCCTCAACGGTTGAGTGAAAACACTCCAGGGCATAAGCCCTCAACAGGTTATGAGTATGAATGGACTCACTAGTGTATATCTGCATACAACTCGACAACAACAACGACAACTACAATATGCATAATCAACTATGACATAAGACTCCAACTTAATCGACATGACACAACAAAAGGGCACAACAAAGTCTCACAACAAAGTCTCACAACAAAATTCAACAATTTAGGCAACCTACAGTACTACTCGCCGTGGCGAGTTCAGGAAATTGAGCTACTCGCTATGGCGTGTTGGGGGCGAGCTCAAGGCGAGCAAAACTGGGTGCTCTCGGCATTTTTGACATTTTTCACCTAAAATCTTCATTTTTAAGTCCCCAAAACCCAAATTTGATTCTGTAAAAAGGTGTCATTCATCCCTAAATATATTAAGGCACTCAAGTTGATATAAAAATTGGTCCAAAAACCTCATTAAGACAATTAACGATTTTTAAATTAAGCAACTCGCCGTGGCGAGTGCATCTGCTCGCTGTGGCGAACTACGGGGGCTAACTGCTCGCCTGGCGAGTGGGTCTGCTCGCCGTGGCGAGCTACACAGGCAGTGCTCGCCTGGCGAGTGGGTTTGCTCGTTGTGGCGAGTGGCGACTGACAGAACTACGAACTGTACGAACAGACTTCTCCTTTTCAACCCCAAACCCCATTTTCAACACCTAAAAACCCAATTTCGATGATTTGCATCACTCCTATGCATACTAACATCAGAACAGCAATAAACAACAACAATTACATGAATTCATCAAGTTATTAACATCAATTAATCCTTACCCTAATTCAATTCACCAACCCTAACAACCCAACATTAATCAATGAATTATAGGACCTAAAATTGAGAGTTAGTCCCACCCTTACCTTAGATTATCTTCCTGAATTCAAAGCTGCGTTCTTCTCTCCCCTTGCTTCTTCTCTCTTGTTCTAGGTTTTTCTCCCTTTTCTCTGTTTCTCACTGTTTCAACGTGAAAACTGTTTTTTGACTTTCCCTTCCTTCTAATTCCTATTAATTCTAATTAAATCCACTTATTTCTAATTAACTCCTATTAAAATAGTATTCAATTCATTTTAATCTCCAACTTTCTAATAATTATAATTCTCACCTATTTTAATTAAATAATCATATAATAAAATATATAACACCATAAAATCAACATAAATTATTTAAAATCATATAAACTTATTAAAATCAACCGAAATTAAAATAATAGCAACTAGGGCGTTACAAAGCCCCTAGGAGGTCTCCACTAGCTCACAAGCAGGGCTACTGCCGAGTCGTACACAACACTACGAACCCTCGGAATGAGGTTCGTGAATTGCGCCAAAGTTCATCCCTGCAAACACAAAGAACCAAATATATATCAACACAAGTATTATACAAACAAGGTAAAAAAGAAGGAAAAACAAGTTAAACAACGCACAAATTTACGATCCAATAAGTTAAAAAGAAGAAAAACAAATCTTACCACAAGCAGGGTCATGCAACCACCACATGTGGCCAATGATGAATCGGAGGTCAGAGAGAGCTGCTCGTACAGGAATGCTAGCCCCATCCCACCCTATGACCAGTCGTCCAAGTCGTTCATATCTTGCAGCGCAAGCATCCACAACAGATTAATGTTTTTGATGTTCTTGCGGGAGAAAATGGTCCATCCAAGAGCAACATAAACGCCTTAACGCAGGCCAGCCTAACTTGAAAGCGCTCATCTTCCTCCTCCAGTGTGTCAACCTCCACCAGCTGATTACACCTATTCAGGAGCTCATCGTAGCGCCTCTTCAGCACACCTGCCTTAGAGCTATCAAAACGGGCGGCCTTGCCCTAAACAGGCCGGCCCTTACGGGCTTCGGGCTTTATCGGGCCGGGCTAAAAAACCTGGTTTGAAAACGGGCTCAAAATATACTACCCGAGCCCGGCCCTTCATGGGCCGCGGGCTAAACGGGCCGGCCCGTATTAAAAATCACATTTTTTTTATTAAAAAAAAGTACTATAAAATACTCCTAATAAATTTTTATAAATAATATTTTTAATATGTTTAAATAATGCCTAGCACAAAAATAAATTGTAAACATTTTTCGTACGAACGTCGTAAACTAAAACGGCGAGGAAAGCAATTTTAAATAAATTAGATACGTTTTGGTTATAGATATTTATATATTCGATCTTTAAAATTATAAATAACAAAACGAGTAAATATAATCTTATATTACATTTATATTTGTGTTAATTCATTGAATTTTCACTTTTATTTTTCACTTTGATAATCAACTAAGTAAACAATTATTTGAAATATATATAATTTATATGATTTTTTTTGTTATGCGGGCTAACGGGCTACCCGCGGCTCGTTCGGGCTAGCCCTAACGGATACCAGGCTTTTTAGGGCCGGGATAAAAAGCCATATTAAAATCCGGGCTCAATATATTTAAGGCCCAAGCCCTCTAATTAATCGGGCTAAACGGGCCGGCCCGTTTTGACAGCTCTACCCTTCCTGGTCTCGGAAATAAGCAGGTCCACCGACATAATCTCCATCGCCTCGGTACGGGTGAGCTCTCTCTCAGAAAGGAGCTTCCCAGTGATGGGGATGCCTAGGAGACACGCCACATCATCCAATGTGATGGTCATCTCCCCAACGGGTAGATTGAAGCTGCTGGTCTCCTCGTGCCATCTTCTGACAGAGCACAAACGAGCCCGTGGGAGATGTTGTCGTACCCACTGTTCAGGAGGGGAGTTAGACCGGACGCATTCAGTACATCCCAAAACCAATTATTCTGTACTCCCGGCTGAGGCACCGTCAAGCTTTTCAGGCTCAGCTTCTTCCAGTGGGAGATACCTCTCATCCTATGTTTTCTCCGAAACTGAAATACAAAAACAAAAAATAACAAACAACACCGTTAAATAAGTTGTAAAATTACCATTAAAATAAAATAAAAAAAGTAAAATAAACAATAAAATATACTTACATCGGCATCGACCCATATCCTGCATGCCACATGTCCTCCAAAGCGAGGTAAAAGCGAGAGGTTAGAAGGCCCCTCTGCATAGCCGTCCGGTCGTGCATCGTACACCACCTTCGGCACCCCTTGAAAACGAGCCCCAACATCATCATCCTACTGAGGCTGAGCCTAAGCCTGAGGCTGCGCAATATCTTCCTGCTGCTCAGGCTCCTCAATATGAGGCTGCTCCTCCTGCTCAACAACATGCTGCATATGATGATGTTGCTGATGCTGAGGCGCCTCAAATTGATACTGGTGAAGCTGAGGCTCCTCAAAATGATACTGGTGAGGTTGAGGCTCCTCAAACTGATACTGCGTCGGGTCCATCGCCTGGGATGGATCGGTCTGTGATGAAGAGGGCCCAGGCACAGCATCATCATCACTGGCAAGTCTCGTGCCCCCCACTCTCCCTCGACCTCGACCATGTAAAGGAGGGACTACTGCTTGCTTCTCCCTCCGTGCACTACTAGTAGAGGTAGGTCTCCCTAACCTAAGTCTGTCAGTCTTCTCCCTCTGAGACATATCTGCACAACACAACATTTTAAAAAGCACAAAATCAATGACACATTTTCACACGGACATTGTGTCATTTTTAACAATTCAAGAACAACACGAAAGTTTCGATAATGTCATTTCAATTCGTAATTTACCAAATTGTTGTCAAACATATATATTCTAACTAATTTCATCATTAACAATCCAAAAAACACACAAATTTTTCATTGACACATTTTATCAAACACCTAGAGTGCAATTTTCAATCAACATAAAATCTAACAATTTCTAAACCCTAAACTACCACAATGCACTATAAACAACATCTAAACAACAATTCCTAAGTTAAATCATCACTAACAATCACAAAAACTAACATGCAAGACAAATTTTAAAAAACCTAAATATGTCAATTTTCTTCAAAAAATCTAAATTTCAACCAAAAAAATGCAATGAAGTAGGATAATCATCACTTACTTGATATTGTGGGCAAAATTGGTTTTGAATGGCGCAAGAATGGTGAAAATCGCACTTGGAGGGGAAAAATTCGAATTTTGAAAGTTTAGGAAATGAGGGAGTTGTGTTTCTGTGTTACGACTTAAGTCACGCTGCGCAACTTAACTTGCGCAGGGGCATTTTCAGCATTTTGGCTGGACGGGAGTGTACGTTGTTGGGTGAAGAGTGGTATTCTAATAATGTTGCACTCTTCGATTGTGTTGTCAGTTTGACAACCATCCAGCACCCCAAACAAATCTGCACCACAAGAACTACGATTCCCTTGACGAACAAATTTGGAGAATACATTCAATTCAATGAATTTAAAAAGTCATTTGTTTTGGAGGAAGTACCGTTCAAAAATGCAATTATGTACGGCTAAATTTCAAGAGCTGCAACATTAAACTATTAGTTAAGATCTGTTAGTTTAATACAACACATTAAAATTAAATTATGTGTTGCAGTCATACGGACAAGTTAATATTCTCTTCGTTTTAAATTACTCTCTCCGTCTCAAAATACTCAAAATAATAATCATTTATAGTTTATGCATAATTTTTAAGAAAATGATTAATTGTGTTGATTTTAATGGTAAAATTAGTATCATTTACTAAAACAAACTTATTAATCATAGTTGATTGAGTAGTTAAATTGAATGAAATTCAATAAATAATGATATAATAGTGGGAAAAATAATAAATGTTTGCATTAATATTCTAAAGTAAATTATTTTGAGACAAAAAATGTTAAAAACAATTATTTTGAGACAGAGAGTAGAAAAATTTACCTCAGTTATGAAGTATATAATTATAATCAGCCGCTAGTTTTAAAAATATCACCACTAAAATATCACTTTACATGTGTATAATATACAAATTAAATGAAAAATTAACTATCATAATTCAAACTCAACCTAGAACCCTATCCTCCTTTGTGAATCTATAATTCCAATACAACCTTCAAAGGCAACTTTGATTGGAAATTAAGGGACATTCTGCCGTAATGCAAATGCAAGTGTGCTTAATAACTTCTCATTATCCTGAAGAATTGCCAATGATGGATAAAACAGTTAATATCAAGAAATGTTAACCATTTAATTTAATATATAATAAAGCTGCTATATATCTTACCTTCCTAAACGGGACAGCTCAGGTTCTGCCAGTAGCATATCTTGCAATGGTTTTACCTGAACTCTTTGATTATCAGAGCTATATGAACAAGTGTGAACAATAGTTTAGTTAATGAAAATTGAGAAAATGAATTGTGTCCGTCTGTGTTTGTATGTCAATACATAAATGGAGTATATGTCTTCTCACAAATAATTTACAGAAATAAATGTTTACATCTTGTTCATTGCATTGCAAATAAATGGTAATAATGCAAAACAAATTAAGTTAGGTTTAAGGGAAATGCTAACTAGTGCCGATTGTAGCACCCACATAGATTATTTGACATTCAGCACATTTTTAATCAAAATCAAAGAGTGGATAAACAACTTAATTTGCAACATATTGCAAAAGAGCTTATTACGATAAGCGCTTCTGTATAAACTATTTTTATAACAAAAGATAAAATAAAGTTCAATAATTAATCCAAATTATTGACAGTAGTTTGGTTTTAGGTTGTTTGTGCATGTATGGAGAAGAACCAAAAAAACACCGGTAAGAAGGACTAAACAAAAGGAGAATGAACAGTCAATATTGGCAACAGAAGGAGACTAAAATGTATAGGTGAATGTTATTATCAATGAAAACAAATCATAAGTATATAACAAGACATTATGGGATCATTTAATGCTTTGGTTGTTATTATTGTTGTTGATCATCCTCATCATTTTTTATGTTCTAGATAACCAGAAAAGGGGAAAATCATAATATTTCACCTAAATACCATCTCAACCTTGGTTATCTAAATATTGTCCGTCAATCCAAACATAATTAAATTACAAGTAAATATCATCAAATCTTCATCATAAATGAAATGCATGACTTTGAACATATAAGTAAATAGAAAATACGCAACAGATTCGACAAAAAAGATATAAACCTTACCCATATATATGATCCATTGAAAGTAGTTTGTGGCGAAGTTTGTAGTCATTCCCAACATATGTAACAATTAGGCAACCGGCATCTGGGTGGGGCCAGCTTCTTGAGGTGGGGAACCGGAGTATAAAAGTACCACATTCTTGAAATCCTCCAGGACCTTGAAGTGAAGCTTCTGCCTCCTCCTTGGTGATGAATCCTTCAATCCATTTAGGTGACATGGAATTCCAGATAGCATTTACCCAGTCCCTGGATAGTACACACGCTACAGGGTACAACCAGCACCATAACTTCTCAAAGTTCTCTAGTGATAGATATTCTTGACATCCCGCAATGCTTCTTAGAATCTCAAGGTCCTGCAACCATTAATAAAATAATGAACTTTTTGCACGCTATTTTTCTATGATTCTGATACACCCAAAGATCAATCTAACTTGTATTTTATTTCTTTCAGTTTACTCTTGATATAGTCTTCTGATTAGAGAAAACATTGATTTAATCATGAGAGTATAACTTGGCAATGTTTTCTCAATATATCGGTTAATATCCAATCATATAAGACTCAAATTACTTTTTGTTTATAGCATTTTACCATATTAATAACCATACATGATGTGCTAGTATCTATGTAATTTAATGCCAATTACAAAACCCAAGTTATAAACAATTAAACGTGTACTAACTTATTTAAATTTATGATATGTCCTCTGTCTCATATTCTATGTCTCGTTTGGAATGTGCGCACTTTTTAAGAAAATGACTACTTACACAAATTTCCAATGCAAAATAATATGTTAGACACTAATATATCCTCGTACTTCATTTATTATTTGCCCACTATATACTAACAACTACTTTAATAAATAAGGATAGCATTGGTAAAAAAAAGTAATGAATGTTGTATTGACATTATAAATTACAATTAGTTTGAGACAAAAAATATTCCAAATGAGACACATAGCATGAGACAGAGGGAGTAGTAGTTTTCCTTAACAAAACAACAAAGAAATCGGACCTGATGAGAGAGAGATCTTGACCCACAAGAAGCAATCTTCATGAATTGCTCTTCAACCTCATACACTGCGCTCTTCCAAGGAATGGGGTGGTTGTTTGGAGACATTGCCAACCAAAGATTAGTTCCATCTTCTATCAATCTCTTGGAAATTAATATTTGGTTTCTGATTTTAAAAAAAAAAAAACAGTAATTAAAGAGGAAACATGCTGGGTAATTCCAATAAACGCGGTTAATCATATGAATAAAACTGGAAGAAATTAGTGTTTCTTGTTATACTGCAAAACAATGACAGAAGGATGTGAAAGACGCAGAAGCAAATTTATGCATAATACTCAAATAAGGATTTCGCCTCTCACCAAGCCTCTCTCCGAGACAGTGCCCCGATCTTAAGCCTTTCGTGCGAGTCAGAACTTACCCGACAAGGAATTTAAGTTTATTTATGATATGGTCTGAACTTTGAAAAAGTGTTCACTAGTGGAAGGCATTCCTCACCTTACAAGCCGGTTTATTGAGGTTCAGATTCAAAGATGGTATCAGTGCCTGCCTAAAATATGCTGTGTCACTCATTATAGGGAAGCTCGGGTGTTGCCCCAAATTTTCAGACCTGGGCATGGGACATAGTGTTAAGAGTGCCACATTGAATGTGATATGACCTGAAAAAGTGTTTACAGGAGGGAGCAATCTACCACCATAAAAGTCCGTGTTATAAAGTTGAATTAAGCCAAAATGAAATTCTAATATGGCATCAGGGCTTATTCGAGATTTGTTGTCACCTATCATCGGGTCACAATCCAAATGCTCAATCTTGGACGTGAGGCAGAGTGATAAGAGTGTCTCATTGGATGTGACATGGCATGGAAAAATGTATATAAGAAAGGAGTCATCAATGCACCTCACAAGCAGATTTTATGATGTTGATTTAAGCCAAACCCAAATTGTAAGAATCTTTGAGAACATTCTACTAAAATTTAGGTTTAGTGCATTATAGCATTAGCATTGAGGTCTGCAGTGTTGCATTTTTCATTAGTAGAAGTAGTATTTGCTATTGTAGCCAGGATTGTGAAAAATCATGATCATTGCAGGGCTATTCTTCAAATGGCCAAAACCCAATATATACCCCCGTGTTGTGTTATTCATGGAACCTATCTTTTGTAGCTTCTTCCGGACTTGGCTTCCTAAAAGTAACACGAGTTTTCTGTTGATCTAGTATAGGCACGACCCATTCAACAACTGGGATGGCTGTGAACCAGCCTGCAAAGGGATGAGCTTGGACCAGTCTGCAGTTGGAATAGCCAAAGGGTTACGATGATTTTCTGAATCCATTTTTTTTTTTTTTTGCATCCGTAGGGTATAATTAAGTATCGAACAAATACAGATAAAATTTAGGGGAAGAGGCAACCTAGGAGAAGTAAGAGCAATTTCGAGAGAGAAAAACCTCTACTTGGCAGCATTAAGCATCGGAATATGGATCGGTGAGTCAAGAGCAGCCAAGCAAGGGTATAATTTAACCAAGGACATGCAAACAATAGTTGTGCAACAAGTGCCTAAAGAAAAGAAGCCTCTACGCACCACCATGTGAGTCTGTTGGTGAACACGAGTGAAATACCACAAGGGAAGAAAAAAATGGTGTGAACATCCAGAATAGTGTATTAACTTTGATTGTCCTGAGATTTAGGGGACTGGTAGTTCAGAGGACAAGCTATTCTAATGGTGGTGGTCTCACTAAACAAGTTGCAAAAAAATAATTGGGTGCTGGCAAATGGTGGCAACAGTGGCTGGAAAACGGTTCTAAACACACTGATAGAAAGAAAAATTGAGGAGTTCGGAAACCGGAGAAGAGTGACAACATAGAAAGAAACAAATCATTGATAATGAAATTATTGTAGCAGATTTTCAGAGTTCAGGGATATCATATTTAAGTTATATTGAAGGAAACAGAAAAAAATAAAGACTTCTAGTATGATTGTAAGAGTCCCATATTGGATGAGATATGACTTAAAAAATGTGTATATAAGTGGCAGGCATCTCTCACCTTACAAGTTAGTTTTGTAGGGTTTAGTTATGCTCAATACAAATATTAAGTCAGAGGTATGTTAAAAGTCCCATATCAAATTAGATGAGATATGGCCAAAAAATGTGTTTATATGTAGAATGCATTCCTCACATTACAAACCAAATTTGTAGTGTTGAGTTAGGCCTAACCCTAATATCAAGAATGATTATGATTTGAATGATGATACAAATAACTTAACACTTAAACTTAGTTATACTAAAATTAGACTCCATAACCTACTTAAAGAGGGAAGCTAATAACAATAACAAATAAAATATATGGAAACTACTCCTAAGACATAAACTAAAGATAGTTTGAGAGAGGAAACTGCTCTAAGAGATAATCTAATATACATACAGATAAGAAACTAATCTGAAGAGATATTCTAGATGGGAACAAGATATCATAAGATATACTTGCATATCATCTAACAAAGATGTATAATTTAAAGAATCGTTGTTGATTAATATATGATTTTTTTTAGGACAACCTTTCTAGTAACTAGCAATTTTGTCCGATTGTCATCCTCATTTGGCACTAACGCAATTAAATATAACTGCATAAAGAAAAATCACCTACCCATGGTGGGAACATCCTGAAAAGTGTGAAACATGATGCGCCAACTCTGAAATTTCTTTGTCTGAAGCAGAGATGGCAATTTCTTTAAGCATCTGAGATCTCTCAGCCAAGCCTGCCAGACAGTATTTGAAAATGGTCATATCCGATATTTGATACCTTCTACTTTCCATGCTATTTGAAGGTGAATTTCTCTCCCCTGTACTCTCTGATGATTCAGATGGAGAGACATCTGCTTCTTCAAAGTTAAGAGATCGGCCATCCAAGCTTTTTGGAAACCCATTCTCAACCTAATTTTACATAAGACAAATATCATAAAAGAAATAGTTAAAGGAAACATCTGGAAAGGTTTATAAAGCATGCAAGAATGTCAGTCAGAAAATGGCTCCATTTGGAGAAACAAAGTCATAAGCTAAACTGATAGAAAAGCTAGCTTATAGCTGAAAAGCTAGTAGGTTGAAGTTAAAGTGTTTTGTAAATTCAACTGCTGTAAATATAAAATGACATAAAAGTAAATCATTATTTAATTGAAATGTTTTCAAATTTAAAAAAAAAAATGATTTGAGTTTTGATCCAATCCCTTTCTTTTCTTCCCCACTTCTTGCTCGTAACGGTTTAAGTCTTCAAGAACAAATTGTGCAGTACACATTGAAGTCACACATTTTTAAAGATGTAATGGTCTTATATCTGTGACTTTTTTTTGGGACAAATTGTTGTATGTGTAATGAAAAAGTCACTCGTCTATTTCTCTAGCACCAATTATAATATAAAAACATATTGACATTAGAGTGCTACTATATATTATCGTTGGTGCTTCTAACTTTCTATGGTATAAATCAAACTACATATAATGCTTTTTTTTTAGTGGCAAATGATAATAATTAGTTGTTAGATTAGTTTTTTTCTCCTTCGTCCGGGTTTGAACCCAAGACCTCCAACTTCTTATCCCTTAGCTTAAACCAGTTGAGCTACCCAACTCTGTTGTCAATAGCGGCCGAACGCGGCGCAATCGCGGCGTGGAGCGGCCAAAAACATCAAAACGCGACACTGCACTCCAACGCGGAGCGTTTGGAGAAAGCGGCTGAAGCGGGCGCGATTGCGGGTATAAAGCGGGCGCAATGCGGGTCAAAGCGGGCGATTTTCACTTAAAACCGTTTTAAAGGTCATTTTTGTAAATTTTTAAACCCTAACTATCACTCTTTTCCATCAGAACCATATACACAGCCGCAAACACAATTTCTTCATCGCACAAACAAAAAAAATCCATCTCCTCTTCTCATCTCATCATCTCTTGATCGCAGAACCCATCTCTCCTCTTCTCATCTCATCTTTTGATCACAAAACCCATATTTGTTCTCCTCTCTTCATCTCTTGTTTTCAGAATTTGTTAGTTGTTAATTGGGAGGATGAACTTGTTAATTGTTAATGTTTTTCACTTTTGTTACTTTAAGCTTTAGAGGCTTAAAGTGTTGGTTTCCTTGAATTTTATTAGTATTTTTTGCAAGTATGTTTTATGTTTTGCTTAAGACTTGTGACTTTTATTTCAAATTAGGAATACTTCATGAATTTTGAGTAATGTTTAAGGTATTTTAGTAGTTTTTTCAAAAGTATAGTATTTTAATATTAAATATATTAGTGTCCGCGTCACCGAAATAGCCCCCGCTACGCGCCCGCACCCCGCGCCGCGTCAATTTTTGGGGTCGCCGCGCCGCGCCGCATTTCCGCTTTGACAACAGAGCTACCCAACCCCCCACTACATATAATGATTATTGACTTAAGAATGAAACAATGATAATTATTGATTGTGCAGAACCGAGATGGGGTGTCAAATTTCAATTCGATAATATTGCTCAAATATGAACATTGTTCTTCCTAAACGCGTAAGCTTTCTAGCTAGTTGGGCAGTTAATACAATATCAAAGTGTGTCTGACCGAGGTTCCTTACTTTCCTAATAGTTAAATCTTTACACAAGGATTCAATCAGCATGTGATCCATAACTCGGCATGCATGAGGGGCGGGTCTTAAAGAAAAAACCATTCATAGGTCTTCCCGTAGGCTTAAGCTTATAGTATGATTTGTGACCAGAAATTCGGAAAGTAAAGCAAGTATTTTGTAATTTATTGTATTTTAACTACTCTCCGAACTCTTTCAGTGAGGTCATCAATTGTCTGGAGAGCTCTAGTTACAATCAGTATTCTAAAAATTCCAAACATGCTAATTAAAATTCCAGTACATTCAAGTTGAAAAAGCTTATGAATAATCAAAGCCTATCATGCATAAAATGAATGAAAAAAGCTGGTAGAAAATCGAGACGTTCAAGTTGTCGTTGTAGTGATGATCACACCACCCTGTAGTGGGCATAGTACTGTGTTGGGAATAATATTCATAAAAGCAACAACCTACTGAGTAGGCCATCCATGAACATGTCAGGTTTCAATTTATGCTTTTGTAAATATAATTACGTATGTTTCTTTATGCTTGAGATAAAATAAGAATGCCAAAGAAACAGGAAAGTACCTGATTAGCAGTCCATACATGAGAATTATTACATTCTGCACCAGATTGCTTTAAGGTGGGGTTGGCCTTAACTGATACAGATATCTTGTCAAGTCCAACTCTAAACCTCTTCATCAGTGGGTTGGTTTTCTCATCGTGACCAGAATTCATACTTTCCAATGACACATCATCAATTGCTGAAGATTGGGACAAATTGAGTCTTTCAAGAGCATAAGTTGACTTTTTCCACACCAGCGTGGATAATTTTGTGTTACGGCTTCTGGAGATGCATCGAATCGGACGGGTGTTTGTCTGAAGGAAAGGATAATCTCCTAATTTTGGAACACAAAATCTGATGAGGAACAACCTGCTATCACACTTGGATGAAAGCTGGCAAAAGGAACAATGGTTACGGATGGAGCAAGAGAATAATGGAAAGAAATTACATTTACCAAAAATTTAGACCAAAATTTGAAATATAAGAATAAATAAAATAAACCAGGTCATTGTAATTTGTAAGTCAATTCCTCAACTTGTCTTGTATTAACCACCATGATACAGTTGTTCTAATATAGCGTATATCCAAGGGTCACCCGAAATAAGGTTCATTTGTGTGGACATGTGACACATTAACAGTTTTTAATATTCTAATCCAGACAAGGTGTTAGGATATTGAATATATGGAAATTAGGGTAGTTAAAGTAGTTATGAGTTGTTAGAGAAGTTAGTTAGTTTGTTATTTGGATTAGAGTATGTCTATAAATAGGAGAACACAAAGGTTAGAGCGTATCTTTGAATATTTGTATTTTGTAATTGTTAATAGAGTATTCTCTATTGTGAAGGGGGAACCCTTGGAGGAGATATTATATCCTATTTCTTAATAAAAGTGTTGTTTCTTTGGAATTCAATTGTGGGTTCCTAACACAAGACTAATAGAGATGCTAGTGATACTGTGATAAGAGATCCAGTTTAGGGCATTGTGTACTTAATGGATGAAACCCATCTCGGGGAAGAGTAAAATGAAATTTATTTTTGCTAGGTCAAGCTCGGTGGTCGATTATCATGCTTTGGGAAGCTAATACTATTGTAAACGTTTCTAGCTGAAACACGTGCTTCAAGAATTGAAGTTCTTTGAGATACAAGTTCTATGGAACTTGATTGTGATAATCAATCGGTATTTGAACTCTCTTCAAATCTAATCTTTCAGGTGAGGAATAAACACAAGTAGATTGTCATTTTATCCTAGAAACTAGAAAAGATCCCCCTCTGACATCATCAAGACATCTTTAAGAAGTTCCAAAGATCAACCCAGCAAACATTGTCATTAAATGATCATAGGGTCCTAGGATAACTTGCATATGTAATAAGCTAAATACAAATCATACATATGCTACAGCTTGAGGGGAAACGGATTGCAGCTTTATTTCTACGATTCTTTCCTGATTTCTTTTTTTAATCTTTGATATTAAAGTTTATATTGTTTTCTATCCCTAAATCTTTGGGATCTTTGATTCAGTACATTGTGTGTATATAAGTGTTAAGAAACCCACATTGGATGAGATAAGGCCTGAACATACGTTTATAAGTGAGGGTTGTCCACACCTTATAAGCCAATTTTAAAAGGTTGAGTTAAGCCCAACCCAAATTTTAAGATGGTATCAGAGCCTATCCAAGATATGTTGGACCACATGCTATCGCACCACTCGGGTCACACTCTAGATTTTGCGTCAGGGGTGTGGGTTAAGAGTCCCAAGTTGGATGAGGTAAGACCTGGGCATATGTTTATAAGTCGGGGTAGTCCTCACTTTATAAGCCGGTTTTGTAAGGCTGAGTGAGGCCCACCCGATTTCTAAGAATAATTGTACTGATATCCACTTGGTCGGTGAATAATATCAGATATTGTGGTATTATAAGTAGAACCAATGTTCATGCGATATTTTTACCTGAGATATCCTGAGCTTAAATGATGCACGACCCAACAAAAATTTACTAGGCCTTTCACAAGAAGAAAATTCAATTCCATCATAGCTAGACAAAAGGGGTGCTTCGTCATCAGTTGTATTCTCGACTGGAGCCCCCGTGTCAGCATACACAAGTGAAGCAAAAATCTACAATAACCAGAAAAAGGTAACGTGAATATTAAAAATTCCAACTTCCTTTTAAGTAGAGAGCCTTAACTTGAGAAGTATTAAACCAAGGAGGACTATAAACCTCATTCTCTATATCAACAGGCTGTCCAAATGCATCTGATAAAACAACGTCTAAAGAGACATTCCTGCGACAAGATGCCTGTGCCAAATTATGCAAAGGCAAAGTTTAAAATATAGCTTAAACGAGATGGGAAAGTTAACAGCACTTGGAACTCGGCACAATTTTTGAAGTTCTGAGAAGTATAACCATAGTAAAGAACAGGGTGAAGGTTTATAGTTGCATTGCTAGAAGTGCAATCAGTATGTGACTACTAAGAACATTTCTAGAACTTCATCCAAAAAAAGAGAGAACATTTCTAGAACTACTACAATCAGTGAGTAACCCAATAAAGTGGCTCAACTTTTTAATCCCTTATATATAGGGTTAGACTATAAGCACTTCAAAATTGGCAAACATAAAGTGTATCACATATTTCCAAAATTAAACTCTGCCAACAATGTGAAAAAGATGATTCCAAAAAAATGAAAGGTTTACCCTAGACCTTTTAGATCGCGGTTCATAACAATAAAAAAGACGACCTAAAATAGACTAACAGGGTGTTGTGTACAGAACATCTTTCTTACTTTACCACCAACAATGCCCCAAACACCATCACTTTCTTCTTCAACCTCAGAGATGGATGATTCATCTATTGATAACTTCAGAGGAGGGTCCTGACAGAAGATAAAATATAGTGATCAACACAGGAATGAAGCATTGTGCTGATTCTAATAATCTAAGAGAACAAACAAACAAATGAGAAACTAACATAGAATTTCAAGAACCAAAATTACAATCAGATGCACAGAATCACCTTTAAATGATGATCTTTGATAGAAGAAACAGTGTGGAACCCTTCATAATTGTGCACATAACCCTGCACACCACTTCTGTCTCCACAAAGATTGGCCAAATGTATTTCCTTCAAATTACTTGAATTGGATTCCTTATGTAATAAGGAAGACAGTGACTTTTCTCCTACAACCTCCCCATTAATGTGAAGCCGAATATAATTTGGACAAACCTGTAATAACAAAAGGAGATAGCCACCTCATATATTCCCATAAAAAATTTGAAAAGAAAAAAGGGATGGACTAATATCAACTACTAGCAGCAAGGAATGTTCTCCATGTATTTACCAAAATGCTTAAGGTTAAACTTGGGTACAATGCAAGTCAATTGTCTTTCTCTTTTCATTTTATTTACTCTTACATATTTGAAATCTAGAATGGAAATATGAAAAATCACACCACACAAAAGAATAAAAATGCATTGCGGTCTATGTCTTGTAGTATACTACCTCCATCCCTATTTATAAGCACCTTTTAAAATTTTCAAATATATTAAGAAAAGTAGGTAGTATACTTAATGGGTCGATTTTGTGTATCAAATATCAATGTTCCTAAAATACCCTTTTGCATACGAATGTGTTTAACTTCAACTTTTCATCTTCCAATACACTAAGTAGTATTAATTATGGATATTTTCAGAAAAAAATTATAATATACGCATCTAGTAATAAACAATATATAGGAGTAGAGTGCAAATGACATTTTAGTGAAGTGAAAGCCATACACAAAGAAACATATAAAAAACAGCACAAGCTAATCCTGAAGTGGTCACATAAGATACCTCACATCCAACATGAACCCATTTTTCCAAAGGAAACTCAAAATCAACAGAAACATGTGGAACTTCTGTCCAAGGACCCATGCAAGTAACAGGAGCTTCTTCATGTAAGTGAAGAACTGGCAAAACATTGATTCTTTTATTATCGTTAATAACGAGAAAAGGAGCACTTTCGGAAATGTCAGAGTGAATCTGCAAACGCAATTAATTTATTTAGCTAGCTGCATTTTCAATAATTAAACAAAGAATAAAAACAGAATAATACCATACCACAAAAGGGAACATAATGATAAGGTATTGCAGGTAAAAAATTGGATCATCAAATTTTCAACCATAGGTATCCAAGTAAACCACAGTGCTAAATTGGTATACTCAGATATCCAAAGCCTTTTCTGGGCTTGCACTAAAGAAATGGCATCAAGTGGTGGATTCGAGTTATTTTAGCAGCCTCGATCACATAATGTTGGCAACATCATAGATAGAAATATAATAGCAAAGGTCCAATCTAAATTCTAAAACACGTATTATGTTCAAAGAAATGAAAAAATAAAAAATAACAATAGTATCTACGGAATACGCAAAAACATGCAAACAGAAAAAGGGGTGAAAAACAACAACACTATTGCGAACCTGAAAAAATCAGCTAAATTAATCCTATTAAATCTCTAAACATAAATTAATAACTCGGAAGATCTGGGCACACGATTCTTTGATTACAAACTAAAAGTATCAGACATACTAAACTGTGATTATGATACGCATTCTGACACTTCAAGAACACTCCACCGAAATCTAGCTATAAAGGAGAAGAAGCAACCCACTTAAATACTCCACCGAACATCCCATAATACTCATTGTGGGACTTGGACAGTTGGACACCGTATAATACCCAAGTCTCTATCACAGCACTATCCTGAGAGCCGACATCTCATCAGCTGCACTCTACGACGTTTTACTCGGTCTTTCCGGTCAGTCCCTCTATAGATAGCCTTTTTTGAGCCGCCAGCAACCATGTCTGATAATAAATGATATGTACCGAAGCACTTGGGAATTTCTCCCTTAAAAGCTAGCTATCAATGGAGAAGAATCAAGGCACTTAAAGACTCCACCGAGCATCTCATACTACTCGATGTGAAAATCGGGAATCTCGTAATACCCAACTCTAAATCAGAATACGAAAACTTGAGAACTGTGTATGAATGGAAACAACCGCTCGCACAATACATTTTTCACACATACTTAATAAAATCACTTTTCCCCTAAAACAAAATAGTTGTTTGGTGCTTTTGTAAGAGAATTTAAAAAATAATAATGTAGAAATCTATTACATATCAAAAAGTTAAGAAATTGATACTAATTTTCAAATTGATTATTTGCAAGTTTCTTCTGGCAACTTCAAAATGTACAACTTTATGGGTCAGAAAAACAAAGATTACAAATTGATCATTATAAATTTGAAACCTTTAACCAAGTGATTAGGCTCAAACTGTTAACAAGCTCCACCAAATGATGAATCCTTCGGGAGTACCCGAATTCGACTCTGAATAGAACATTTTTTGTCGGACATTACTTACGTCTGACCAATTAAAGCTCTTTGTTCCCTCGAAACCGGAGGCTTAACAAAAAAAAAAACTTAAACCCTGGAAACCGTTATTCTAAAAAAAAAAGTGAAATAATAAAAACAGAAAACAAAAGCAAGTGAAGTTATAAAAAAAAAAAAAAAAAACATTGAAATAGAAAAATGATTGACCTGATGAAGAATGGTGGTAGGGAATGTAGTTGATTTGATGAGATAAATCCAAAAGCAGAAAGAGAAAGTTCCATCATATTCTAATTCAACAAAATCCAAACATAAATCCTTCAGTTTACAGTACCCTTCGTTTCTGTTTCTTCTCATTTCATCATTACCCATCACAGTATGTGTTAAGTTGAAACCAAAATCGGTGAATTGTGTTGACGGTTTTGTTTTGTACTGTTTGTTTTTGTTAAGAGTAACGGTTTGGTTCAGAGTGGCTCCCTCCTGTTTGCGCTGAAACCGGACGGAACACGCGTTGAGTTATGTAAGTTTAGTAGCACATATTGCAAATTAATCTATTTTTTAAACAAATTAATAAAAAGGTGTTTATAGGGCGTCCTTAAAAAAAATTAAGATTATCAAAATGGGATCAAACAATTGTAATAATAATAATTTGATTAAACATTGAATCGGTGTAGATATTGATTCAAAGTTTGAATGACTACTAAACAAAGGAATACAAAGTTAAGACATAAGGCGTGACCAGACGTCTATACATAAGTATAGGTAAGCCTAAACGGCTAATACAAAGTGATAAAGCAACACAACTGGAATCAACCCTAGCATGAAGCAACATAGTAAACCTGCATATGAGCGTGAAACTAGGTTACCAGAAAAGAAGAAGAAAAATGAAGAGTGATTGTCTCCAAGCCAACCATAAAATTTGATTGATGTACAATCAACTTCATGCCTTGATCAACAAGTAAGAAAAGCTCTTTCGAGGGTAAGAGTACGGAGTCAAACTTGAAAAATGAATTGGATATAATGAGACGACGGTGTACAACCACTGCCGTTGAATTAGAATTTGTAGCCATCAACGCGAGCAATCGCGTTCAATACAGTCTCAAACGATATTAGAGAACCCGGATTCAATCGGTTGTAAGAACCAAACAGATTTGTCGTGTTGAGAACGACGATTTAACATAACAAAATATGGAATTACAAAGACTACGAGGAACCAACAACACCCGCGAACGCACCTCTGAAAACAGCAACAACCGTGCGAGCAACGATTGAGCCACACTTGAAACAAAATCTAGAACTTGGATCTTGAATAGATCCAGAGCAAACATCAATGAAGTTTGATTTTGTATGAAAGTGATCATGTGTCTTTACACATTACTCAACTATGGATCAATTATGTTGTATTATGGAGTCATTGAACACATTGAAATATAGCCACAGCAATGGATTTATTTCAAAGCAATAAAATCCGGATTCAAGAACATGAATGCATAACCTATAGAATACGATCAAGTACTTTTCAAAATAGTTTTTAAATTTCAAATATATTTGAATGCCTTTGACTTTGGATTTAGAAATGAATATTTTTGTGATTTCTTCTAATCCAATTGAAAACTTTAAAAGATTGTATTCTATTATGATATGATCATGGATTTTGTGTTAATATGCTTAGAGACGTTGCAGGATAATATCAAGAGTATGATTGAAAAGATTCTTGAATATACCTTGAACAATTACAAGATCTTTACACAACCGGTATTCAATTCAATATTACTATCTTTTCAATTATCTTCGGTTAGAATATTTTCTTGAATTTTCTTCTCTCTCTCCTCTCTTCTCTTTCTCTCTCTCCCCCTCCCCCACAAAATTAAAATTTATTTTTTAGTGGTCATTCTATTTTGATTGTTCACATGTCATGCAATAGTTGTTTGTTAACAAATTTTGCCTCATTTTGTTTTTCATCTTCTAGAACCAGTCTAATAGGCTTTGACATTCTTCCCATCACTATGAAGGGAGCAAACTCCATCTTAGGAGGCTTCCCCATAAGTGAAGGAGAGACAATTAATCCAGTTAAGATGAAACTAAGAGAAAGGATGACACCAAAAAATTGCAACATCATGGGAGCACCACGGAGGAAGAAAGACCTTGTACTCTCTTTTTTTCTTTTTCTTTAGTCATTTTATCGAAAAATAACTTTTCTTTTTTCCTTTGTCATTCTACCGAAAAAGAACTTTGGTTAGTTTTTTTTCTCCCTTAACTCCTTTGCTCGAACAATTTTTTATAGAGCCACTTTCTCACTTGTACGCTCAATCACATAAATGGAGATTTTTTTTAAATATAAACTCATCAAGAATTATCAGTAAAAGATTAATCATTTAATAACATGGTTGTTGGGTTTAACTACAGTATAAAGATTTTTTGGTTTTGAATCTTCGTAAAATTTTGATTATATGGCATGAAAGAGTAAAAATACTTTAAATTTTGAAATTTGATAACATGAAAGTCAAAAACTAAAGAATCTTTAAATTGGTTAGAATTCAAAGTTTCTTTTTAAGCGAGGCAAACTAAAATTCCCACAGATGACAAAGGTAATCATCATTTAACTCAGGTGTAATTGATGCTGCCAAGCTCTATGGTGCATGGGATTTAATTAATAACATGGTTGAACACTTTCAACAATTTGGAACAAGAGTCATGGTACCACAGCTCGTGGACAACAACATCAGAGATGCGATTCTTAGTTTTAGCAAAATGTAAGGGGACACCAGCAGGATGGATTACGAAAGTAGGTTTCAAACTAAATCAATCAAATAACAACTTTTAATAAATTGACATTATAACTTTAGAAATAAATAACAAAAATATTAAGATACGAACATTAACTCTTTTGATATCATTATTAGGCTCTATCATGACCATCACATGGAGGAGCTTAAACCCTTTCACAAGAAGATTGCAATGTGAACCTGCAAAACCTTCAAGTCTTCGCCGTTAGTGACATCTTCAGTAGCGTCACTGTCCCAAACTACGACAGTGCCGCCCTAACCAACCTCAATTTTGTGCATCAATCGGTCATGAGGCACATCAAACCCTCCATCATTCTCAAGACAATGAATGTAACAAGTAGGCTCATAGGTGAAACAATGGTAATCAAGCAAGCATTTCTGCTATCTGTAGCCTCAGCACCATAACCGAATCGGTTAATGCATCGTAAAAAAGTTGATCACGTGAGACTGCAGTGAGAGAACACAGAGTAAAAAGACGAAGGGAGGAGATGACATTGTTTAGGTGATAAAGAAAGAAGGATGAGGGGTTGAAGAAATTGAAAGATGGGAACTTGAAAGGGTATGTGTTCTCTAACATGTAAAAAAATACTTTTCCTCCAAATCTTGGTTTGATTTGAAGAGATAATCCAATTTGCTTTGCATTACTTTGAAAATGTTTACATTGAACTTTACATCAAACATAAACTAATTCAATTAAAGGTAAGTTCCAAATTAATAAATTTTACAAATTCAAATCATTTTAAACCACGTTTGACAAATGCTCACCCTGGCATATACTGAAAGACCTTTCAATATCCCTGGTTAGATTCATGTTATTTATCCTCTTTTGGTTTTTAAGAATAGAAAACTAGAATATAACTTAAATGAGTATTATCAAAAACAACTTACAAACTTATATCAATTCGGCTACTTCAAAAGCTTTATCAATGTTGGGAAACCAACGGTAAGTTCGTAATGCTACACAAATACTTAAAATTTCATTATAAAGGGTATTGTACAGTAACCAACAAGTTTCCACATTTTATAAAAATTTGGATACACTATCATCATGGGACAGTTTCGTTCTTCAAATAAAGAAAAACAGAAAAAAGTATACCATATACTGAACCATTTACAAATTTTTCAGTTACCATTTGAATATTGAACCATCTGCTTCTGATGACAAATATTTGACCATTTTACTTCCTTGGTTTGAGTTTAAGGGAAGCACTGCAGAAATTCCACAACAAACATAAACTTCGAGACAAATGTGAGCTTAAACAGGTGCTAAAGAAACCCAATTCAACAAGTGATTATTTACCTGTTGATACAGTAACGCTTTCCCGTGGGTGGAGGGCCATCGTCAAAAATGTGTCCGAGATGAGCATCACAAACAGCACAGAGAACTTCTTGGCGGGGCATGAATATAATTGACAAATCTAGCTTTGATTTCACATTTTTACCAACTGGCTGGTAATAAGACGGCCAACCAGTCCCACTATTAAACTTGGTAGATGATCTGGCAAACACAAGAGAAGTTAATAAGTTCAAAATGATTCGGGCCATTTATATTTGGTTAAATAAATACCACAATATCAGGTACTTGCTCAAATAAAGTACAAGTGAACAGGTGTATCATACATACATGCATACATAAAGTACTTACTCAAATAAGGGTGTGTCACAACATATGCAATGGTAAGTCCCTTCAGTTTTGGTATTCCAGTACTCCCTAGAATGAATTAAAAAAATGGTTAAATAAAGCAAATAGTAGCACAGAATTATTGAAATGCTATCACAAAATCTAACCAGCAATCATACCACAATCTCACTATAATATATTACTTTGGAGTGTACCAACATGGTACAAAAGTAAACTTTAGGCACAAGATATGGTAAACTTTAGAGTGCCTGAACCATATATAGACTCCAAGTATTAAAGCCAAGTGCGCACAAAACTGACTCAGCATTGTGTATCAAGTTTTATATATTGGGTCTAACTCGTCCTCACAAAACTGACTTGAAAGGCGACAGGTGCTCTCTTTATAAACTATTTTCAAGACCTTTCCTCTTTTAAATATAAAACTTGGGTTTCTTTTCAATAATCTGAAACATTCAGAACATCACAAGACTTTTATACAATACTTTATGCGACTGAAATCCTTGTATCTTTCAGTTAATTGATATTCAACTGAAATTTTCAGGTATTAACCACAAGCGAAATACAATGAATAACTTTTGAACGTGACATCTTCAACTAATTATGTAATAATATGATATAAGCAATCTGTGTGATGTACATTGGCAAATGGTGAGAACTAGAAAACTGTTATAAACCAGAAGTAGCTACTTTACTGAGTATGCTACATTTGTGAACAAAACTGCAATCAATGAGGTGCATTCAAACTTCCATCTTTTAAATGTGGCATCAACTAAATGATATGTTTTCAACAAGTGCGTAAAAAATTTTAACCAGCAACGCAGCGCCATGTCCTTTAATGTAAAATAAATTTGGTGAACTGAATTAACATAATCGATAAATTTTAATTAAATAGGCATAAAATGAAGGAAAGTTAGTAGTTGAGAGTAACAAGCAATTCAAAATGGCCATGGTAACAAAACTTTGGCACCAACAAAGATACAAACAACAGACATAACACCAAGGTCCGTAATAATTTGAGAAAATAAAACAATTGAAAGTATGTGTCTGTCTCGTATGAGTGTCAGACAACATGTATTAGAAACTCAAGGAAATGTTGCTGCTATATAGCACTGAATGAATGTTGAAAAAGAAATTGCAAATGACATGCACGACAAGTAAGCCCAATCTTAAACTCACCCAGTGAAAGCTCTCTCAGTTCCCTTTTTCCGAGTAACATAAAATTGTTCATCTGTTAGCTGCTTCTTCCATTCTTTATCACTTAAAGATTTATAATCAACAGAACTAGATCCTGCAAAGCACATAAAGAAGTTGTTGGATTGGAGGACCAAAGCATATTTATACTATATATAAAAAAAACCACCCCGGGCACTTTTGGTTGGAATTTTCTTTCTAAAAATACCCTTAGTTTTCAATACAAATAGCACATGTAACAAATAGATAAAAATAAATTTAAATATTAAAACAAATGTAACAAACACGATATGAATATACGTATATATTTTTTTTTTTCTATAATAAAGATTGTTGTTCGTGTCATTTAAAAACACAACAAACATTTATATTTTCATAAAAAAATACCGTTCATAATTTTCAAATGTCAGCGCAGTAAATTGAATAATCAACTTCTAAATTTGTAAGAGCAGTAGTCATACTCAACTAAATAGATTTCAGTAAAGAGAAAGAAAGAAAAAAAGTGAGGAAAACCCAATAGAATAATATGAATACCTGATTGAATTTCTGTGGTGTTTGGGTGGTTGGAGTTAGAAGAGGCTGAAGAGCCCATTGGCCGGATTGAAGAAGAACGTTTTGTTGTATGCAAACGTGATGGCCGCAAGAAAAGTTTGGAATGAAATTTCAGAATTTGGGTATTGGGAAGAATTTGTGCAGCAGCTAATAGGCTCAAACTATGAGATGCCATTCTCCAATTCCGATTCTTAAACAAGGGGTTTCATTTCATCATCATAAAATAAAATAAAAACTTGTTGGAATGTTCGCGGTTTTATTTGGTGCCACGTAACTAAATATGAAACATGATTTCCTTTCCTTAACTCTTTTCTATCCAACTAAAGCCACTTAACTCTCTTTGTATGAAATAATCTTAGATAAAAAAAAGAAGTCGTTTGTTTAACATATGCAGTCCTAGTGAGCTTATTTATTAGAATGTTGCTCTCTCCCTGCACAAAACACTTGCGACCAGTAACCTTTTCAATTTTACTTTTGTATAAGTTAAGTAATGTTGTGTGAGTTAAGTTGCGCAAGTTACTGTTTTCGTACAAAACTCATTAGTCCATGCTCCAACCACCATTTTTTTTTCCTCCACCTTCAAAAAACCCAAAAGTGCGAATTTTTTGGGGCAAAATCACCGTTCAAAATCATTGTAAATCGTCAGGAAGCAAGTTTCTACGCTCATCAAACATCAAATATAAGGTAATGTATCATCTAAACTCATCTCATTTTGCTGGTTTTTGTGCTTGGTTCGTCTGGTTTTTGTAGACAGTAGGGCTTGGTGCGCAAGTTAACTTGCGCAGGTGTTAAAGGTTTCGTGACTTAAGTCACGCAGAAGTTAATGTGTTGCGTGACTTAAGTCACGCCACTGTACAGTCCTGTTTTTTGAATTTTTTGTGCCACTTTTGTTCTTGGTTAGCTTGTTCCACAAGTAATTTATTTATTCTCACTTTGTAATTTTTTTTTTCAATAGATATATAGGGAGATGGTTGACAATGTCGTGGGTGATGACGTTGAACCGAAACCGGCCAAAAATGAAGCTTCCGACGATGCTTCCGGCGATGTCAAACCAACCGTTAATGTGAAACCGTTTAAAGTCAAAATTTCATTTCAAGCTCGCATTGGTAAAATTGAAGAACCTAAACCGGTACTTATCGGCGTTCTTCGCGAAAATCGCGACACCGCCTCCTTTTTTACAACAAATGCAAGATGAAGAGAGCGAGGAGAGTTACTTGCTTGGGTTCGTCGACAAGGGGTAAGTGTAACGCCCGTTTTGATTATTTAAATTATTTTTAGAGTATAGAGAATATTTATATGATTTTGTGTGAATTAAGTGAGTTATATGATTTATGTGATTTTATGAGGTGTTGTGACTTATTTTATTGTTTAATAAAATAAGATTTGAAAATAAAATAAATATTTAAGTTGTGGGGCTGTTTTGGAAAATTAGATAGAATTATGAGGGATTAAGTGAAATAAGATAAAATAAGATAGAAGTGGTTTAAAAGGGAAAATTAGGTTTAGAATTGTACATAACGTACAATTCAGTTTTTGGGAGAAAACAGAAGAGAAGAACCAGAGAGGCTGCTGCTCAATTTTCTTAAGGTAAGGGTGAGCCTAGCATTACAATTTCATTAAAACTAGTAATTCATGATCATAGTTAACGGATTATAGGGTTAGTTCATGAGAAATTGAGGAATTGAGAATTAGGTTAAATTGATGAATTGATGATTAGATGAAGAGAAATAGTACCATTGTTGTAGAAAACTGTTTACAGACCATAGGGTAACCCTTATACATCACTTTAGTCGAATTTGGGGAGTAACATGACGAAAATTGGGATTTTCGGTGAAAATTGTCGTAAACCCGTAACTGTTCTGTCATCGCTCGCCATAGCGAACTGAAGGTGAGAAAAACACAAGAAGGGGGGTTGAATTGTGTTAACTTTTCGCAACTCTTGAAGAGTAAGAATCTGATTCTGCAGGATCAGAGTTTGAATGAATTCAGAGTCTGATGGGAGATCAGATTCTGTTGCAGCGGATATAAACAAGAGATAAAGAGAAAGAGAGAACACAAGCAATTATACAGGTTCCTTCCACAAACCGGAAGTAGTCTTGTCCCCCTTGCACTTCCAAGGAGAGTTTCACTAAAATGTAATATCAATTACAAGTTGCTCAAACACACAGTAAGAGACTTCCAATGCTCAAGCACGTAGGCAAGAGACTTCCAATGCTCAAGCACGTAGGCAAGAGACTTCCAATGCTCAAAGATACAACTAAGAGACTTCCAATGCTCAAAGACACAACTAAGAGACTTCTTTGCTCAAGGACACAGCCAAGAGACTTCTTACACAATTTACAGAAAATTGAATAGAGTTGAAACACTTGATAAACAATCAAATGTGTTCCAATTACAAAACAAGAACAGACTCTGTTTTAAACAAAGACAGACTCTGTTTTTCTGATAAACTTAGAGATTCTAGAATACACAGTTTGTAAGAATAATCTAAGTTGTTGATGTGTTTCTGGTTTGACTCAGTAAGAATACAATAGTTTAGTAGCGTAGTCTTTCAGTTGTAGAGTCCCACAATTCTTCAAGTCTTCTATCCTTTATATAGGCGTTGGAAAGAGACGTTGAGACAATCCAGCACATCAAGATAATTCTGGAAGCTTGATCAATAGTTGTTGATCTGTTGCTTGATATGGTAATAGTCCTTCAAGTGCATATTTTGAATTCCATTCCTTTTGAAGCTTAATACCGGTAGACACAGTTGCCAAACTGTACGAGGTAGTGGAGTAGTGGAAACAGAGTTCGTACACACATACTCTGTACTATACTGCATTCTTTGTCGTTGAGCATCCCACGCTCAAGTTGACTTTGAAGCTAGCCGTTACTTCAAATGAGAGTTTCTTGTGCATCGTAATGCTTTTAGAAAACCTTCTAAGCAGATCTTCAGATTGCAGGCTTCAGACTCACTCTAACACTTCAGCTTCTGATGATCTTCAGACTCTCTTGGTCTTCAGATTCTGATAGTCTTCAGACTCTCTTCAGCTTAGTCTTCAGACTCTCTTGAACTTCAGGTTCTAATAGTCTTCAGACTCTCTTGACACAGCTTCTGATGATTCTTCAGACTCTTCATATCGTCAGAATCACAAGCAACAAGCTTCTCTTGATCTTGCTCTCAAAATGTTCAAACAGAATACTTTCTAAGATACAAATCTTGATTAATATCATGCATACTTAAACATATATTAGCATATCCAATTGACAATTTTTAATACCTTGTTATCATCAAAACTCAAAACGTGGTATTGCTGAACACCCTTGTTCCAACAATCTCCCCCTTTTTGATGATGACAAACATCAGTATTTAAAAGGTCAATTGTTGTTAATCTAATTAACAAGTTGACTTAAAGGGTCTGAGGTTTGTAAGCTCTGACTCCCCCTGAGTCTGATAGTTCTTAAGTTGAGGTTTGTAAGCTCCCCCTAAGTTCTATCCAAGTTAATTAAATTCATGTTACACAAGTAGCTGAATCAAATCTCAGAATAAAAAACGAATATGAGAAAAGATTCTTTTTAATGGGGGCTCAGAATCTAACTAAATACCTTTCGCAAATTTCCCTTTAACTTTACATAGAACTCAATGATCTTTCTCCCCCTTTTGTCATCAACAAAAAGGTTTAGAAACAAGTTTCTCCCCTTTTTTAAATGACTTCAAGTGAGGGTAATTTTTTTTTAAAGAAAATGAGAAACACGATTCAGAGCGAAAACATATTAGATTCAGAGCAAAAAAATAATATATCATAAGCACATATAGATGAAGTAAAACTTGAATAATCTTATAAAATGAAAGTTCAGAAGATAATAGAAATCAGCAAGATAAGAATACAAGCAAAACAAAACAGTTAAAACACTAGGTGTGCAAATAAGGTTGGTTTTGTTTGGCAATGTGATCCATCAATTTCTGGAGATCCTCTTGCTGTTTCTTGACAATCTCTTCTAGAGATTCAGTTCTTCTAAGATGAGCTTCTCTCTCAAGTCTAGCTTCTTCCTGAACTCTTTGAAGCTTCTTCTTCATTGAATCATAAACCATTGTTTCCCTTGGATTGTATTGATCATCATCAAAGAATGGTTTATACCCCAACCGCAGAATAGGAGCTTTCTTCTTAGCCTTTGCTTTCTCAGCTTTCTTAACTTCTTCCACATGTTTGGCAAGAACAACAGCTTGTTCTTTTACAGCAGCCTTCTGAATTTTGCTGACAAAGTCCACAAATTCAGTCTTCAGAGTGGAGAACTTATCCTCATAGCTTACATTGAGGACTGTCACAAATCTTTGCTCAATAATGTCCTTGAGCTTAGAGTTTGACATTCCATAAAACTCATCTATCTTTAACGAATCAAAGAGGTTGTGAGGTTCAGAAGCTGAAGGTTCAGAAGCTACTTTTGTTTGTAAGGTTTGGAAGCCAGTTACAACAATTTGAGGTTCGGTAAGAGGTTCAGTAACTGTTTCAGACACAGGCTCTGCTATGTATTCTATTATAGGTTCTGGTATGACAATAGAAACTTGTTCCAGAATCTCAGAGACTGGTTCCTCTACAGTTTCAGAAGTTGGTTCAATTGAAGCTAGGGTTAGAATTTCTGAAGGTTGAGGTACAGAGTCTGGTTTTGAAACAGATTCTGTAGATTTTGTTGTTTTGGATTTTGTGGGGTTTTTTGGTAGTTCTCCTCCTAGGTGTCTTTCAAGAGAATCTAGGGTGTCTGGAGAGTCTACACAAATAGTTTCATGTTGGGGGGATGGTTGAGTTGATTGAATGGTTTCTTCAGGTTCTTCAGTAGGTTGAATTGCCTGAAGTGGTTTAAGAAATGATGGTTGAGCAGGGTGGTCAGAAGGTAAGTTCAGAGACACTATGTTGGTGTCTTGAATAACCCTGTCAATAGTTGAATCAACATATTTAACTATTCTGGGATCAAGTGGGTCAAAGGATGATATAGGTTAGATTGGAGAGGGGGTTTTATTTCTGAGGGATGGAAGGACTTGGCTCAAGGGTATGTTATCTGATTCAGTATCAGATGAGGACTCTTGATTCGTAGAAGATGTAGGTGAGTTAAATGCAATGTTACCTGAGGTGCCAATGCCAGCTTCTGGAGAGGCTTGTTGGTCAGAAGCATCAGACAGAGTAGCTTCTGATAGATCATCTTCTGCAGGGGCAACCTGACTCTTCTGTTTCAAATATGATGCAAGTAACTTAGCAGCTTCTTTCACAGTCTTATCCTTAATACTTCAGCCATAACTTCTGCAGCCATTGCCTTGCCAGCAGCATGTTCATCTTCGATCATAGATACAGAAGTACCTATCTTCTGTGCTACATCCTTAGTCACAGGAACAACTTCCATCTTTCTTTTCTTGACCTGACTTTCTTCTCTATCAGAGTCAGTATCAAGAAATTCAACAACTTCTTCAGCCAGTTTCTTGTAATCTCTGTCAGCTTTGCCTTTCTTGGCTTTCTTCTCATTCTTTGCCTTCTTCTCGTCCTTTGTTTTCTTCTCATCCTTGGGTTTCTTTATCCTTTCCTTAATTTCCTTGGATGCAGAAGGGACAGACAGAGGCATAGGAGCTATGGTCTCAGAGGCACCAATAGTCACTCCTGGAAGAGCTGTAGACTTTTTCTTCTTCTTGGGAGGCTCTTGCTTCTCTTCCTCTAGATTAACTTCCTTGGTCCTTTTGCCTTTAACCTTAAGAGGTCCTCCTCCAGCAGTCTCCGGAATAGCAGAATAGTTGATTATTCTACCAGTTTCATTGTAGTAATCTACTACAAATCTTGCTAGGACTTCAAGATTGTCTTCTTTGGAAATAGGAGGGAAGTCCATCATCAAATCTGATTGAACATAAGATTCCTTCATATCTTGATTAGAAGGGTTGAATCTTCTGACAATCTTTATGTATTGGAGAGTCTTGCCATTGATGATTCTCCCAGTCACTGTTCCAAGGTGAGCGTCTGATACAACACCAGATTCTGTCAAGACCTTCAAGAGGCCTCCTTGATACAGAATCTCAGAGATTAATCTTCCAAAAGGAACTTGTCTTCTGGATTTTGTTTGGCTTTTCCTGATAGCCCAGCACATGTGGTACATCACGTACCTTGGAAAGTTTATTTTCTGCTTCTTAATCAGAAAGTACAAAAGCACTTTGTGATCAACAGACAGAGTGTCTGTTCCTCCACCTTTTTGAAGCATACTATCCAGTATGATCTTCAGAAGCACCCTATACTCAGGATACATGTCCACCAACTTATTTGAGGGTCTTCCTTCAAATAAGAGTTTGTTGCAGATACCCATCCACTCACTCTTCTTGTCCACATTCCATTGGAATTTTCCTTCATTAGTTACCCTGCAAGCTCTGGCAACTACTTCTTCAGTAATAAGGATTGGAATCCCCATCACAGCAAACCTAATTTCTAGACCTTTGTACGGTCTCAAACCCATTTGCTTTCTTGACTTGCCAGCCAAGGAGGGGTTGTTCTTAATTGCAGCAGTTTCTTCAATGGTAGCGTCGTCTTTGTCAAAAACTTCTGCTCTAACCCAGAGGTCTCTAACCAACTCCTGATATGTTGGTCCATTCAACATACCAAAATAACTCATCATTCCTTGTGATAAGAAATGAGAAGAGACATCTATACCATGCCTTATAAGGGAACCGAAATCCACTGGAGATTCGACTTGAACTTCCAGAGTCTCTTTGATAATGTTCATGGTCCTGGGTTTAATCACGTAAGACTTTCCGGTTTTGATTATCACACCAGATTGAATAAGATCACTTGCCATTTGAAGGTTTCTAGGTTTTGATTTTGAGAACAAATTTTTTCAGAGACTGAAAACGAGAGAAATGTTCAGAGAAAAAATCAAAGTGTGAAAAGTGAAGTGAGTTGTGTGTGATTGGTATTTATAGTGAAAGAATAGAAAACCGTTTGGAAAGAAAAGGGGACAAACAAACAAGAGTAATAAAGACTAGTGAGCATGCAGCCGTAAAAGTGTTGGGAAGACGCGAGGGTTACTTGTTAAACGTAATGAAATCATTGCCCTTTGAGTTATTACTTAATACAGACAGGCCACGTCTGAGTACTAAAAAAGTAACTGTCACCGTAGTGGGGCAGGTGTTACTAAACTCAACAGCCATGCTTCCACTAATACGAGCTTCTGAGAGTCTAAGATTCCATAACAGAGTCAGAGAGTCTTCAGAAGCTTATGTTCACCAGAATCTCCAAAAGAGAATCTGATTCTCAATTAGCTTCTGAGTATCTTTCAGAGTCTGAATTATGTTTTCAGAAGCGCACATTAACTAGAGACATAACGCATGTTCAAATTTTTCTTTATAAAATCAAATTTTTCAACAGACAAATGTTTAGTAAATATATCAGCCCATTGATGATCAGTATCAATGAATTGAATATCTAGAATTCCTTTTTGAACATAATCTCTTATAAAATGATGTTTAATCTCAATGTGCTTTGCTCTTGAATGCAGAATTGGATTCTTAGATAAACATATAGCTGCTGTATTATCACAATAAATTGGGATACAATTTTCAGTTATTTGATAATCCTCAAGCTGATGTTTCATCCAGAGTAGCTGTGTACAACAACTAGCAGCTGAGATGTATTCTGCTTCTGCTGTAGACAAAGCAATAGTTGCTTGCCTTTTGCTAGCCCAGGATATCAGATTCTCTCCCAAAAATTGACAATTGCCACTGGTTGATTTTCTTTCGATCCTGTCTCCAGCATAGTCAGCGTCATAGAATCCAACTAGCTTATAGTCAGAGGATTTCTTGTACAGAAGTCCAAGATTAGTAGTTCCTTTCAGATATCTAAAGATTCTCTTAACAGCTGTTAAGTGAGACTCTCTAGGATCTGATTGAAACCTTGCACACAGACATATACTAAATAAAATATCTGGTCTGGATGCAGTTAGGTATAACAAAGAACCAATCATACCTCTATACAGCTTCTGATCAACTTTGGTTCCTTGATCTTCTTTGCTTAGAGTGCAGGTTGGATGCATTGGAGTGTTCATTTCTTTGCAGTCCTCAAGATTGAACTTCTTCAGGAGCTCTTTAGTGTATTTAGACTGATGAACATAGACTCCATCTTTGCATTGGTTGATTTGAATTCCTAGAAAGAACTTCAATTCTCCCATCATGCTCATTTCGAATTCATCCTGCATTACCTTAGAAAACTCTTTGCAAAGTGAACTATTAGTTGAACTAAAAATGATGTCATCAACATAAATTCGAACAATAAGAATGTCCTTCTTCAGAGTCTTTCTGAATAGTGTAGTGTCAACTTGTCCTCTTTCAAAATCATTTTGAATTAAGAAATTACTTAGTCTTTCATACCAAGCTCTGGGAGCCTGTTTCAAGCCATATATTGATTTCTTCAGTTTATAAACATGCTCTGGATGTTTTAAATCTTCAAAGCCAGGAGGTTGTTTGACATAGACTTCTTCAGAAATGACACCATTAAGAAACGCACTCTTAACGTCCATTTGATACAAGATTATGTTGTGATTCACTGCATAGGAAAGAAGTAACCTGATTGCTTCCAATTTTGCAACTGGAGCAAATGTTTCTGTGTAATCAATGTCTTCTTGTTGACTGTAGCCATGCGCAACAAGTCTGGTCTTGTTTCTGATTACTTCTCCTTGTTCACTAAGCTTATTTCTGAACACCCATTTAGTTCCAATAATGTTCTTGTGTTCAGGCTTAGCTACTAGATCCCACACTTCATTCCTTTTGAATTGATTAAGTTCATCTTGCAGTTCCAGAATCCATCCTTCATCTCCAAGTGCTTCTTCAATAGTGGTTGGTTCAATAACAGATAATAATCCCAAGGCAGACTCTTCTTGTCTGAAATACGATCTAGTTCTTCTGGGACTATCTTTATTGCCAATTATTTGATCCTCAGGATGTGAAGACTAGTATTTGAATGAATGTTTGGATTAACTAGCTTGCTGAGAACCATCTTGAGCTTCTTCAGAAGCTTCTTCATTAGGAACTTCAGGGGATGCTCCAGCTTCTGAAGTATCTTCAGATTCTGGAATCTGATCAGATTCTGAGTTGATATCAGAATCTTGAGATCCTGCACAACTTTCATCTTGCTCTGGAGTTTCACTTCCAGGCACTTTGTCATCAAATTTTACATGCATAGATTCTTCAACACATTGTGTTTCTGAATTATACAGTCTGTATGCCTTAGATCGTTCAAAGTAACCTAAAAAGATTCCCTTATGAGCTTTGGCATCAAATTTCTTTAGATAGACTTTATTGTTTAGGATATAACATGTACATCCAAACTGATGAAAATAAGATATGTTAGGTTTCCTTCCTTTAAAGAGTTCATATGTTGTTTTGTTCAACAGAGGTCTGATATAGATTCTGTTCGGAACATAACATGTTGTATTTACTGCTTCTGCCCAAAAATGTTTAGCCAGACAGTTCTTATGGATCATGGTTCTAGCCATTTCTTGTAAGGTTATGTTCTTTCTCTCTACAACTCCATTTTGTTGTGGAGTTCTAGGTGCAGAGAATTCATGAATAATTCCATGTTTTTCACAGAAAACCTCAAAAGGTTCATTTTCAAATTCTCCTCCATGATCACTTCTGACTTTCAAAATTTTCAATTCTTTTTCAGATTGAATTTGGATGCAGAATTTGCCAAACACAGAATATGAGTCATCTTTAGATTTCAGAAACTTAACCCAACTCCATATGCTGTAATCATCAAGAATGACTAGTCCATACTTACTTCCATATAAGGATGCAGTGCTAACTGGTCCAAATAAATAAATGTGAAGTAACTCCAAGGGTCTGGATGTAGAAACAATTTCTTTAGGTTTAAAGGAACTCTTAACAATTTTCCCTTTCTGACATGCTCCACAAAGAGCATCTGAATGATAGTCAATGTCTGGTAAGCCTTTGACTAGTTGCAACTTGCTAAGCTTAGAGATTAACCTCCAGTTTGCATGTCCCAACCGTCTATGTCACAGCCATTTCTTATCACCCATTGATAAAAGGCAAACTACCTTCTGATCAGTCAGTTCAGAGAACTTTATTTTGTAAACATTGTTTCTTCTCTTTCCCTTGAAGACTATGGATTGATCATCCTTGTTAACTACAGTGCAGTTGTTCTTATTAAACAAAACATCATAACCATTGTCACACAATTGACTTATGCTCAGTAGGTTATGTCTAAGCCCATCAACAAATATAGATTAGAGAGTTACCAATGGTTCCAGTACCAATGATTTTGCCAGTCTGGTTTCCTCCAAATCCCACAGTTCCTCCCTCTTTCATGGTTAGGGTTAGGAACATAGACTTTTCTCCTGTCATGTGTCGTGAGCAACCACTGTACAGGTACCAAGCCTTCTGCTTTTCTTGTCCTTTTAGACATACCTGCAGCATCAACAATTTCAGACTTAGGTACCCATATTCTCATGGGTCCTCTTGGTTAGTCCTTGAACCATTGAATTCCTTCCGTAAGGTGTGTCTTGAAGTCATTGACATTGTTTTCCTCCACACTTTGGGTTTATAACCTTTCAGTTTAGGATCCAACTTGCCTTTCACAGTTTCTCTTCTTTGAAACTTAGACTTTTGTTTTTCAGACTCTGGCTTCTTCAGAGTCTGTTTATTAGACTCTGAATATTTTAGAATCTGAATCATTGAAGCCTTAGGTTCAAAGTTTTTCAGAACTTTTGACTTTGCATTCTGAGATTTTGACTTAGTCAAAACTTTAGAACTTGAAGTTATAGGTTCTGAATGAGTCACTGTGTTGACTTCATCAGACTCACTTACAAAGTGATTTTACAATGCTTCTCTGGCGCCATCAGGACCAGGTTTCAGAATCACTTCATTTGAGCTACCTCCAATGAATCCAAAACCATGTCCTCTGTTCTGATATGTGCTATAGATCATGGATGCTACCCTAGATCTATCAATTCCAGTAGCAATAAATTCTTGTAAAGCAATATCTTGCTCACTCAAGTATTTACAACTACACTTCTTGATCAATAAAGAATCATTTTCTTCTTTTAAACTTTCTAACTCCAACAGGGTTGAATTATGCCATTTTGACAGCTTATCAAGCTGCTGTTTGACTTTCTTCAACTCAGTGGTTTTAGCTTTAAAATGGCCAAGAAGTTCTTTGATAGAATCTACTAATTCAGATCTAGTGAGTTCAGAAAATACCTCTGTTTCACTTTCAGAGTCTGCATCTGATTCTGCCTCAGGTGTCTCCTTTACAGATTCAGTTGTAGCCATTAATCCAACAGCTACATTAGCTTCACCATCGGCATCATCATCTTCAGACCCTGACTCATTATCAAGATCTTCCCAGGTAGCCATCAGACTTTTCTTGATTTGCTTCTTAAACTTGCTTGACTTATAGGTTGGCCTTTTTTACTTGGATTTCTCTTTCTGCAACTCTGGACAATCAGCAATGAAGTGTCCAGGCTTCTTGCAGTTGAAGCAACCTTTTTGTTCCTCCTTTTTGAAACCCTTCCCACTGCTCTTGCTCAGAAACTTCTTGTTCTTTTTAGCAAGGTATTGCATTCTGCTTGAAAGCATAGCCATTTCTTTAGCAACATCAGGATCTTCCTCAGAGCTTTCAGAAGCAGAAGATTCATTTTCAGACTCTTCAACCTTGAGAGCTTTTGAGGATCTTCACATTGACTTTAAAGCAATGATTTTAGAATTTCTTGCAGATTTATGTTCATTGAGACTCAACTCATGAACTTTGAGAGAACTTACAAGATCTTCAACACTTAAAGTGTTTAGATCCTTAGCTTCCTCAATTGCAGTAACCTTTGGTCTCCATCTAGAGGGTAAGCTCCTTAGGATCTTGCTAACATGGTCAGAAGCTATGTAACTCTTCTTTAGTATCTGAAGTCCAGATAATAGAGTTTGAAATCTTGAGTACATCTGCTCAATACTTTCATCCTCTTTCATCTTGAATAGTTCATACTGATAAACTAATAGAAGAGTTTTAGCTTCCCTGACCTTTTTGCTCCCTTCATAGTTTGCACAAAGAGAAGCAAACATGGCTCTAGCAGTAGATTTGTCACTCATCTTCATGTATTCAGATTTAGGAATAGCAGTGACAAGAGCTCCTCTGATGATATGATGTTTCTTGTATATCTTCTTTTGAGCAGCAGTGTGAAGTTTACGGTCAATGGCAGCACATTCGTCATCAAGTTGTAAGTCACCAACACCATCTTCAAGTATGTCCCAGGGTTCTTCATCAAGACCCATGACATAGCTGTAGAAGTTGGTTTTCCACCAAGAAAATTCTTCAGCATCACCATTGAACTTTGGAATTTTTCCATAATCAGCTTTCTTACTGCTGTTATTGGATCCATAGTCATATGGTATAGCAGCACCAGAAGTAGCACTAGAAGAAGAAGGTTCACTGGAAGACATGTTTTTCTCTGGATCTTTTCTGTCACACGGTTAAGTCCTATGACAACAGAGCCGGAGCTCTGATACCAACTGAAGGTGAGAAAAACACAAGAAGGGAGAGTTGAATTGTGTTAACTTTTCGCAACTCTTGAAGAGTAAGAATCTGATTCTGCAGGATCAGAGTCTGAATGAATTCAGAGAAACAAGAGAAAGAGAGAAAACAAGCAATTATACAGGTTCCTTCCACAAACCGGAAGTAGTCCTGTCCCCCTTGCACTTCCAAGGAGAGTTTCACTAAAATGTAATATTAATTACAAGTTGCTCAAACACACAGTAAGAGACTTCCAATGCTCAAGCACGTAGGCAAGAGACTTCCAATGCTCAAAGACACAACTAAGAGACTTCCAATGCTCAAAGACACAACTAAGAGACTTCTTTGCTCAAGGACACATCCAAGAGACTTCTTACACAATTTACAGAAAATTGAATAGAGTTGAAACACTTGATAAACAATCAAATGTGTTCCAATTACAAAACAAGAACAAACTCTGTTTTAAACAAAGATAGACTCTGTTTTTCTGATAAACTTAGAGATTCTAGAATACACAGTTTGTAAGAATAATCAAAGTTGTTGATGTGTTTATGGTTTGACTCAGTAAGAATACAATAGCTTAGTAGCGTAGTCTTTTAGTTGTAGAGTCCCACAATTCTTCAAGTCTTCTATCCTTTATATAGTCGTTAGAAAGAGACGTTGAGACAATCCAGCACATCAAGATAATTCTGGAAGCTTGACCAATAGCTGTTGATCTGTTGCTTGATATGGTAATAGTCCTTCAAATGCATATTTTGAATTCCATTCCTTTTGAAGCTTAATACCGGTAGACACAGTTGCCAAACTGTACGAGGTAGTGGAGTAGTGGAAACAGAGTTCGTACACACGTACTCTGTACTATACTGCATTCTTTGTCGTTGAGCATCCCACGCTCAAGTTGACTTTGAAGCTAGCCGTTACTCCAAATGAGAGTTTCTTGTGCATCGTAATGCTTTTAGAAAACCTTCTAAGCATATCTTCAGATTGCAGGCTTCAGACTCACTGTAGCACTTCAGCTTCTGATGATCTTCAGACTCTCTTGGTCTTCAGGTTCCGATAGTCTTCAGACTCTCTTCAGCTTAGTCTTCAGACTCTCTTGAACTTCAGGTTCTGATAGTCTTCAGACTCTCTTGACACAGCTTCTGATGATTCTTCAGACTCTTCAGATCGTCAAAATCACAAGCAACAAGCTTCTCTTGATCTTGCTCTCAAAATGTTCAAACAGAATACTTTCTAAGATACAAATCTTGATTAATATCTTGCATACTTAAACAAATATTAGCATATCCAATTGACAATTTTTAATACCTTGTTATCATCAAAACTCAAAACGTGGTATTGCTGAACACCCTTGTTCCAACACGAACGACCAGCTCGCCACGACGAGTATTCATCAGCTCGTGAGGCGAGCCAAACCACGCGCCATAGCGAGCAACCCCTAGAAGGCTTGCGAGGCGAGCAACCCAACTCGCCATAGCGAGTAGTACCCCTGATGCTCGCGAGGCGAGCGACCCAACTCGCCATAGCGAGTAGTACCCCTGATGCTCGCCAAGCGAGCAACCCAACTCGCCATAGCGAGTTACCCTTGATGGCTCGCAAGGCAAGCAGCTCAACTCGCCATATCGAGTGACCTCTAATGGCCCGCAAGGCGAGAGATCCCACTCGCCATAGCGAGCAGTTCTGTATCAGACTGCCTTCTAGAATTATGCGACTCTTGGCGCACGAGTTGTTTTGAGATTACCCCTGGATTAGAGTTAAGCGTTACTGCAATATTAAAGATGACTGGTGAAACTGTTAATTAATGTTTGATTTTGTTAGTAGTGACATGTATAATTATACATGTCTTTTGTGAACCATAAGTGATGAAAAATGTGATTGTTTATGATATGATTATATCATGGAATAATTGATGTGCTGCCATGCAGCTATATATTAATGATTAAAAGATGAATGTTTCCTTCTAAGATTATGAGTTGTGATCCAAATTATTGGAGTCATTTATGTTGTCTAAGTTATAAGAAGTTGAGTCCATGCATAATCATTCAGAGACGAGGGCTCATGCCCTAGGAGCTTTTGCTCAACAGAGACGAGAGCTTATGCTCTAGGAGTATCTTTATGCTCAACAGCGACGAAGGCTTATGCCCTAGGAGTATATTTATACTCAATAGCGACGAGGGATTATGCCCTAGATTGGTACCACATGAATGAATAAGATGTCTAAGTTGCATAAGTCGAGTTGAAGTTGCATTGTCGAGTCGAACTATTAAGTTTAACTAAGATGCTAAATTATGATGATGATTATGATGTTAATTAAGATGTTATATGATTTTTGTTGCGAATGTATTTGATGTCTATGTTGTTAAATATAATTATTGAATTATATGTTTAATGTCATTGTTTTGTGAATCTCACCCCTTCTGCTTGAAAATGTTGCTCTTCATATGAGTAACTTGCAGGTGATTAAGCTTTAGCTGTTGTTTGCTGTTGTGAGTGGCTACCCTCACTGTGTCCTTAGGTGCTCTGATACGTAACGGGATGAGAACCTTTATAACTATTTTCTATTCCTTACGTATTGATTATGATTTAATATTATTAAGTTTCAGTTGAATTTATGTTGAGAAGTTTGATGAGGCTTGCGTGCCAAAACTATTTTGTTAACTTGAATTTTTATCCGCTGCGAAGTTTTGAACCTTTTATGATTATTATTTTATGAAGGATAAATCGTTATTTATTCTATTTTGAGATTTTTAGAAATGTAGCATTCCGTTTATTGAGAAACTCTGATTATTTATTAAGAAATTTTTACTTTGGGAAAACGGGGTGTTACAGTAAGGGCCGAAGTTAGTGTTTGTATAGATAAATCCGTTTTAAAAAGGTCGTACTTGATGATGCAATGTGAAAGGAGTGAGATATACAAGCCATCTAAGACGAGGAAGAAACCGAACCTTGAAGGCATTGGCTCAAGGAAATGTAATTGTCCGTTTAGGTTGAAAGGTTTCTTTGATAAGGATACAAATGATTGGTGGCTTACAATGCTTTGTGGAATGCACAACCATGACTTAGATGAAAAGTTAAAGGGGCACCTTATTGTGGGTAGATTTAGTGCGGAGGAGAAGAAAAAGTTATCGACATGACAAAGAGCTTGACGGTGCCTCAGAATATTCTCACCAATTTGAAGCAAAATAACAAAGAAAGTGAGACACCTATCAAGCAAGTGTACAATGTGCGCACAAGATGGCGAAAGGGGGAAAGAGGTAACATGACGGAGTTGCAATTCTTGATTTCGAAGTTGGTGGAGCATAAATATGTCTATTACATAAGATGCAATAGTGAGGAAACTACTCTTGAAGACATATTTTTTGCTCATCCGGAGTCAATTAAATTGCTCAACACTTTTTCGACCGTTTTGGTCATGAATGCCACTTACAAAACCAACAACTACCGAATGCCGTTGTTTGAGATAGTTGGTTGTGTAACACCCCGTTTTCTCAACTTTAAAATAACATAGATTAATCAGAGTTTTTCAACTTAAAAACAAAGTGTCACATTCAACTTTACAAAAATCCAACAAATATAAATATAGCTAAATTGCTATTTATTAAAACTTCTGCTTTTATAAAAAATTAACAAAAATGCAACGGAAATAATTTTCAACATCTTAAATAGATTCTCATAAAAATAGTTCAACATTGTTTAAAAGGAAATACGTAACAAGGAAACATGGAACAAAACAATCCCCATCCCGTTACGTATCAGAGCATCCTAGTCGACACGGCGGAGATTACTCTCAACTGCACTATTCTTGGTCACCTGCAAGTTACTCATACGAAGAGCAACATTTCCAATCAGAAGGGGTGAGATTTCACATTCTATAATAATAAGCATATAATTCTTTAAAAGAATTGGCTTAATACATTATATGGTCCCTTAACTTATTTTTGGTTTTTAATTAGGTTCCTTAACTATAAAATGTTTCAATTTGGTCTCATAACTCTTTTCTCGTTGCCTCTTTTGGTCCAATCCGTTAGTTTTTAACATCAAATGCATAAGGTGAACCATATTTAAAGGTGGTCCACCATATGTCTTACTAATTTTTTTAATTTTAACCATTTGATTTTTTCTTTACAAAAGGACCATTGAATCATGTAGGGTCTATTATACTTTATTGTGAACCACTAACACCTAATAAAATCCATTCATCTTCTTCCTCCCTCATCTCTTCGTGATCTTCAACATCAACTTCATCAATAAAATCCAGAAAATTCCAAAAAAATAAAAATAATTAAACCTACTCTTTAATCACCACACAACCATCATCATCAACACCCTTCTTCCTAAATATTATTCTTCATCTTCATATCACTTTTCATCATCTTCATAGAAATATATTCCAAAAAATCAAAAATTAAAAAATGAAATTATTTTTAAAAACTCAATCTTCATCTTCTTATCTCTCAAACACGCATAAATTCATTAAAATTAGCCCAACAACATATCAATTTTTATGAATCTGAGTTTGCATCACTTTCTTTTTCAACCTCATCTCTTTCAACAACAACGACCTCAAAAAAAAAATTAACATCAAATCAAATATTATTAATAAACCCAACTACTCAAGAAAAGAAGAAGGGAAGCAGAAAAAAAAAACAAAGAAGCCCCTGTTATCAGCAGAAGGCTCCCAACAAGAGGAACAAACACGCTGCCAAACTAACAACAGAGCCTATGGCAGCTGTGAACTTTCCCAAAAGCTCCAAAATAAAACCCCACACAAACAACAACACGGCAAAGAATACAACACAAGACAGCCACAACCCGAAGGATAAAAACCAGCATCAAAATCACCCGTCTGAATTATCGGATTAAACATTCTCTAGGGTTCCAACAACAACCTCAATTTAATTCAATCAGTTTCAATTTTGTTGATTAAAAAAAAACCAGTTTCAATTTTTTCAAGAAGTGGTGAGTCAAAATTTGTATGAATATGAAGAAGTGGTGGAAGCAAGAAGATGGAGAAAGGAAAAAAATTTGGTGTTGGTGGTTCATTGTTGTACACAATAGGCATGCAATCAAATGGTTAAAATTATATCAAAAATATTAGACATTAAAAAACTAACAGAGAGGACCAAAAGATGTGACGGAAGAAGACATAAGAGACCAAATTGAGACACTTTATAATTAGGGGACCAAAATGAAAATCAAAAATAAGTTAAAGGACCAAACGATGTATTAAGCCAAAAGAATTTAACAACATAAATAACAACAAATTTAACAATGTTAAACAACAATTATACAACATAAATGCTTCGCATAATTACTCATTAATCAACTCATTAAATATATTGGCAACTTGACAACACGACAACAACATCGACTACTTATGCAACAACAACTTCATCAACTTGACAACTTAATATCAACGACATGTGCAACAACAACTTCATCGACTTGACAACTTATATGCATGTGGTACCAATCAAGCATAAACCCTCGTCGCTTTTGAGCATAAATATACTCCTATGGCATAAGCCCTCGTCGCTATTGAGCATAAGCCCTCATCGTGTTAGAGTAATAACTCTCAAGGCCATTAGCCCTCATCTTTTAGAGCAAAGCTCTCAGGGCCATCAGCCCTCATCTTTAATGACTATGCATGGACTCATTAACCAATACTTTGACGACCAACAACTTCAATGACATCGACAAACAACTTACAACTTAAACAACATTGACAAACTACTTACAACTTTGAAGACATTCACGACAACTGTGGTAACGACAACGACAACGACAACGACTTCACATCATAATTTCATATTCATCAATCATAAACAACGTCATATAACATCGTATTTAAACATCAACAATTCATCATATAACATCATATTCAAACATCAACAATTCATCATATAACATTGTATTCAAACATCAACAATTCATCATGCATTTTTGTAAAAACATAATAAATTATACATAACGTATTTCCATGTCAAACCAATGATACTAGAAAGATATCACAATTATCAACAACTTTCATATTTATACCAAAGACCAATTTAAAACAGAGACGTGTGAAAAAGACGCAAAAACATGAAACAGAGAATGTTGTCACCGTACAATTTCGCTAAGACCTCCTCGGAGTATTTTCATCATTACTCAAAAACTAAACGTCATTTTCACGTCAAACCAAAGCCACTGGAAAGCTAACAAAACTATCTAAAACTTTCATGTTTACACTCAAAGCCAATTCTGTACCGATTAATACCAGTTTTCGTTTCAAATTCGAACAAGTTGTGCAGTAATTTGACCATAACTCAAGTTATATAAATAGTTTTGACGTCAGACCAATGACATTAGAAAACTAACATCCATACCTACAACTTTCGTGCTTACACCTAAGACCAATTTTGTACCGATCAATACCAATTTTTGTTTCAAATTTCGGTACAGAGATAAAAAAAATCAGAAAAAAAAGCAACTTATATTATTCAAACTTCATATTCATTCAAAATCATCACAATCAACAACAACAACTCAATATAATTCATTCCCAATTCATAATATGACATTAACAACAACAATTCATTTATCAACAAATTAACATACCCAAACATATCACTACAACTAGAGCACGAATTTCATCAATTAAATTGCAATTCAAAACCCTAACTTCTTTTCAAACCATAACTTCTCTAATCATCAAAATAAAACAACAACAAACATGTTAAACCCTATTTCAGAACATATACTTATGATTAAAGTAGGTTAGTCTCACCCTTACCTTAGATTTACTCCCGAATTAGCAGCAAGTTCTTCTCTTCTAAGGCCTTCTCCATTTTTCTCCAAAACTCTTGTACGTGTTTGTGTTTATGTTTTCTAACTTTTCTATTCTCTACCTAATATAATAACCCTAATTTCTCTTACACCCCAAAACTACTCTTTTCCTCATAATCTTATATATTTCTAAATTAAATATATCTCTCCCCCACTTAATAATAATAATACACCAAATAACAAATATATCTCTACACAAAATAACAAATATATTTCTATACTAGATAACATATATATTTCCACACAAAATAAAATATATATTTCTACACCAGAAAACATATATATTATACAAACTAGCAAAAAACGGGCACTTCGTGCCCGTATTTCCGCTCTTTTTATTGCGGTAATGTTTGAAAATTATTAACGGTATTTTTTTTATGAAATTTTAGTTTTGATTAAAAAAAAATATATAAATGTTTGTTGCTTTTTTTAATGACATAAACAATAATCTTTATTATAGAAAAAGTTGTTTAAGGGTATAATTGGGATAATGAAAAAGTAAGTATAAATATACTCATCTAGTTTGTTATATTTTTTAAATGATAAAGGAAAAAAAAACATATATACATGTATTCATATTGTGTTTGTTACATTTGTTATAATATTTAAATATATTTTTATCTATTTGTTACATGTGTTACTTGTATTTAAAATTAAGGGTATTTTTGGAAAGAAAATTCCAACCCAAAAGTGTGTTGAAAGGGGTAGTTTCCTTTATATATAGTATAGATAAATACCAACGTATAATATAACAAAATATCACTTCATCAAAATAAATCGACTAAATTATAAAAAGACATCTAATCTCAATAAAATAATAAATAATAAAAGTAGGGCGTTACAGGTTGTACCTCTACAAAATGATGTATTCGGTTCGTTTCACCTTCCTTCACTTTGAACTAGAGGATAACTTTACTTGGGCACTTACGATGTTGAAAGGTCTTTTGTCCTCAAAGGACAACATGCCTAAGGTGATTGTCATTGACAGAGATGGTGCAATGATGAATGTCGTTGGCACGGTTTTCCCTGAAACATACACCATGCTTTGTTTTTTTCATATTGGGAAGAATGTAACGTCTAAGTACATCACGGATTGTAGAGTTAACCCAAAGCCTCCTAAGTGTGCAAAAGTTGACAAGAAAGAATTGAAGAAGAACAAGGTGAAGAATAGAGAAGTTGTTGAGAAAGTCATGATCGCTTGGAGATAGTTGGTCGAATCTCCTACGGAGGAATCATATGCAAATAATTTATTGAAATTCAAAGAGGTATCCATGCCATTTTCGAAATTCATAAATTATGTTGAAGAAACGGTTTTGACCCTTAAGGAAAAATTTGTGAGGGCATAGACGAATAAAGTCTTGCATCTAGGGTATAGAACCACCAACATTGTTGAATCGGCTCATGGAGTGTTGAAACAATATTTGAGGAGTAGCGTGAGTGATTTAGCATCATGTTGGGATGAAATAGACAAGATGTTGGCGGTGCAATTTGGTGAGATACAAGGAAGTTTTGGGAGGAAGAAAACGGTCTTAGAACACAAATACAAAAATATGAAGATGATGAAAGAGTTGGAGGGTAATGTGTCTAGACGCGCATTGAAGTTTATCTACGATGAATTGAAACACTCGAAGACATTCGGCTTTGGTGAGGAAGATTGTGGTTTTGTGTAAAAGACATCGTACAGGTTACATTGTGCGTGTATTATTGTCATGAAGAGCAAGCAAAAATTGTCTCTTGTCTTGGATGATATATACCCTCATTGGAAAAGGTTAAGTGTACAAGAAGAAGAGATTGATGATGATTTTTCCGTGGTGGAATTCCATTCAAGAACGTTTCAAGACAAGCCCTTACAATATGAAACTCTACATCAAAGAGATGATGCGTCAAATAGCCTTTCCAGAAACCACAAATATGTGTCCACCTTAAAAAAAGGCGGTAACCAAGGGAGCACCTAAAAGGAAGAAGACTACACTCAAAGTGTCATCAACGGGTCAAATCCCCTTTAGGTGGGAGACTATTGATTCTTAAAATCCGGATAGTCAACCTTCACAACCCAAGAGGTCACTTCCAAAGAGGAAAGATGCACGCCTTGGCACTTACTCTCGCTCACAAGCTTCATCCTCTACTTCAAAACCGTTTCGGAACATCCCTTACATTTCACAAATTCCAAATCTCATGAGATCTTTTGTTGAAGACATTGTGAATGTTAAAGGGGATGGTCATTGTGGATTCCGGGTCATAGCTAGGCACTTGGGGATAGATGAGGAAGATCGTGTATTGGTTCGTCAACAACTTATTCATGAGTTGAGAAATCATAAGAGTGACTACATGCCGATATATGACACGGAGGAGCGTTATAAAAAAAATCTTGAATGGTTTACACCCTCCAAAATGTTCAATGGTATTGCGTCGTTAGATAAGTGGTTGACTACTCCGAATATGGGTCACATTATTGCTACTTGCTACAATAGAGTCGTTGTTCTATTGACTTTTCCCGAAAGGGGTGGTGTATGTGAGACATATTTCCCAATCCAAAGTGTTCCATCACTTAATCCACATGTCAACATCATGTGTCTTTGCTTAATTCCCGACCACTATCTTCATGTTATTTTGAAGAAAGGGTGTCCGTTACCACCGAGTTGTACGGAGTGGATGGACAATAACATTGGTGAGGCGGAGAAATGACATTTTCAATTTTTGGATAGACAAGCCACCTTCAATGAACTCATGTCCAAGGAGCCGAAGCCGTCAAAGAAACCAACAAATAAGCACAATCCAATTATTTGTGATAATACTCCCACTCCGCAACAAAAAAAAAACAAGAATTTGAAGTCATAGAAGACATGGAAGAAGAGGAAAATTTAGGAATGTCACTAGACTTCTTAGATAGGTTATAGGTTATGACACTTTTTGGTCGGTCGGTGTTCGTCCTATTTTTTGGTGGTATTACACCCCGACGTATATTTGGGTGGCCGGTTATGTAATTTGGATATTTGTGGCCAATATGTAACTAGTATTATATATTATATAATGATATGAAATGAATTATTTTTTTGGTGGTCGGTTTTGTTACACCAATTATTGCTTGCATTACTTTGTCTCTAATTATTCAACTATTTATTTTATCTCATTTCTCTCATATTTCATTTTCGTTATATTTTTTGAAGTGAAACATGTCTGAAGATGCACAAGATCTAGTTAAACTTCATGCCCGTTATGTAGATGTAAAAATGAAGGCTGGGTTTTTTGTAAAGCCCACCGACAAGTTGGACGAGTTGAAGACAAAACTTGACAAGTTCTTTATCCATGTTGGTTCAAATCATAGAACAAGACTTGTAATTTTAGATGCGCCAGGCGTGGACTTGGGGGAGGATAAGGAAGAGGACTTTTCGAAGACGGTGTATTTTCCACAACGTGTCGAAGATGATAGCGACGTCGCTAACATGTTTTACGTAATGATTGAAAATAACGCTTTACATCTTTTTGTCTGATAGGTTGAAGTGTAATATTTATTAACATGTAATATCGTAATTTGTTCGAATTTGTGTCCGTATTATTAAGTTTTAATGAATTTGTGTTTATGTAATTTAACGATCAATTTCGGTAATTTTAACCGTTTATGTGAGATTATGTGATTTTCCAAATTTATGGACAAATTTGTGTAATTTGGATCGTTTACGTGTCATTAAGTGTGTTTTAGTGATTACAGATCATTACCGACGAATTTGTGAAATTTGTACCGTTTGGATCGTTATGTGTGATTATGTGATTGTGAGAAAAACGATATTTTTGTGTAATTTTGATCGATTATGTCGTATTATCCGATAATCTTGTTAAACTGACGTAATTCGGTTCAATTATAAGCATGTAAAGATCACGCGTCATTAATGACACACTATGCATTGAATGCATATCAGTACATCATTAAATGTTATATTGATATATCAATATAGTGTGAGTTAACTCGCGCATGTGTTAACACTTTGCGTGTGTTAACTCACGCAAAGTTTTACATGTTTTAGACATGCGCAACTTAACTGTCGTAGCGTTAGTTAAGTAGCGCGTATCTTAATACATGCGTTAGTTAACTAACACAGGGGCATTTTGGTCATGACTGCAGGGCGCGAGTGTTTTCTGCAGGAGGAGAGCAGTATTCTATATATTATATCTAAGATCTGGAGTTCAAACTCCAACCATCACAAAAAACATGTTCAATATTTTATGCGTTTTAACAATTAAAAAAGAAAGATTTTTTCTATTTATACCTCATATATTTATGGTTACACCCAATTTTTCATTAAATGTTTTTATTAATACAAAAATTGCCTTTTAATATAAATTTTCTTAAAACCTTGATTTTATTCATTGTCATTGAGTTTCACCATCTTTCATCCACAAATGACCAAACAATCTGATGTTCAATCAATTTCTATGAAAGATTAAAGAGTGAATTTAAACTTCTTTCATCCATACTCGATTGCATATAAATAAATGAATTTCTTCTTCTTTTTCAATAATGCTAGTTTTAAAAAAAAATCGTGTAATTTACATGACCTTGGTTTATGCTTTGAAGTCTACAAACATTTTTTAGCATGTTTAAATTTGAAACCGACAAATTTTTAATTGAAACATTACCTGCAAGTTGATATATATACTTGTTGTATAAACACTAATACCTCCCTATTGTATATGTTTTGGAATGATGACACGTGATTTGTTCATGATGTTTGCGATTTTTAAGGTCAATACTCATGTTACAAGACAAGTTTCTTGAACTTCACCATTTACATGGTGAAAACAGAGAGAAAGTTAAAACTTGATGAAGAAGAAAGAGAGAAAATTCTGATTTTTATTCAATTGAATTGTGAACTGTTACAACAAAACTATATATAGCAGTTCATGAACCTAACAAACTCTCTAACTAACTTTTGGATCAAGTGTAGCTAGTACATGATAAGGTTCTATGGAATCACAAGGTAACTTGCTCTCCAAGCTATCTAATGTTACAAGAAGTAAAACAGTTTAACACCCTCCCTCAAGCTTAGCATGGTATATATCTAACATGTTAAGCTTGGGAATAAAAGAGTGAAAGCTTTTAGGTGGCAATGGCTTTGTGAAAAAATCTGCAAGTTGTGATTGGGATTTGATGGGAAGCAATTTGAAGAGACCTTGCTGCAATCTTTCTCTAACAAAATGACAGTCTATCTCCAGGTGCTTCGTTCTCTCATGAAATACAGGATTCCCAGCTATATGAATTGCACTTTGGTTGTCACAATATAACACAGGTGACGTAATGCATGATACTCCCAAATCTTTCAACAAATAAAGAAGCCACTGTAATTCACAACTGGCAAATGAAAGGGCTCTGTATTCAGCTTCAGATGAGCTTCTGGAAACTGTTTGCTGCTTCTTAGCTCTCCATGAAATAAGTGAGGATCCAAGAAAGAAGCAATAGCCATTTTAGCAAAAACAAGAGCACTATCCGAATCGCGAATGCAAATAGACATGGCAATGGGGCGGAGCGGAGGCGAGTTTAAGCATCCGCGCCCCACCCCCGCTTCCATGCACCCGTCCCCAAACTATATTGGGGGTAAAAATTGAACACCCAACCCCGTCCCCAATGGGGATGGATCTCCTGGCCCCGCCCCCACTTACGAAAACTCTATTTTTTATAAAATATTTAAAAAATGCACATTTTTTCATTTTTCTTCATAACAACAAAAAACAATAATTATATTAATAATTTAAGATCTAATAATTTTTTTTCAAAATAGCAAAATAATTATAATAAATATGTTTCTAAAGAGTAATAATATATTAAAATAAATTGGTGCTTATGAAAATAAGATTATAAAAATTTAATAAAATAAATTTCAAAAAGCGGGTGGGCGGGTGTGAGTGCGTGTATAAGCATCCCCCGCACCCGTACTAAAAATCCAAATTTCCCCCACACCCGCACCCAATTGAATTGGCCTTTCCCCGTTAAATTCAGGACGCCCGGTTCTGGGCGGGGGCGGATTTTGTTGCCGTATCTAAATGTAAACACTAATCCCTGTGCGATTATGAGTAGAGGAGAAAGCAACATTGACATTACATTTAAAACGATCTGGGGCTAGTTTTTGCCAACTAATCAGAGGGGTAATAAACGTGGTAATTTCTATGGATTGTGAACTTGCACGTTGTGGTTGTGGTTGATTAGACATGCTAATATTTGTATTCCAATAAGTCGGTTTTCTTTATATTCTTTTAATTTTTTTCCATGTCATTAACAAGTGATAATTTTATAAAACCATACATAATTTCTCTTATCAATACGAAATTACTCCCTCTGTTTTTAATTATAAGTAAATTTAACTTTTTAGATTCATTCAATTAATGATGTATATGGTCCATAATATGAATCACATACATCATTAATTGAATGAACTTAAAAAATCAAATTTGCTTATAATTTGTAATGGAGAGGGTAATTTTTTTTTTGAACAAGCATGGAGAGAGTAATTATATTTCTTAACATGTGTAATAATGTCAAAACAATTTATAATAAAATAGAGTATATTGTTGTAAATAAAATCATTAAAGCATGTGAAATTTGAAAACAAATATAGAAAGTGAGTTTATGATGAATGAAGGAATGAGAGAAAACTACAAGAATGAGAGGAATGATAGGATTTTTTAGAAATAGACAAAGGTCTTTGATACATCTGTTAGATAAAGTTAAATCATCTTCATTGCTAAAAGCTAAAAATGTAGTATTTAGCTTTGCTACTCAGAGTTGGTGGTCGATTGATTTAGTTGTAATATTGGTTGTATTTTATTCACTCCGTGACTGTTATGACACACCTTATGCTATAATAATTACAATTACGGTCGGTCTTATTATATTTCATTTTTGCCTAGAAAAACAAACTCAACCACCATGAAACGGAAATATCAGAAAATATCAAATTTGTCGGTATTAAAACAACTAATATTATATTTTTCAGGTACAAAGGAAAAATCATAGCCACAGAAATAAACAACTTTTCAAATATATTATTATTATTAAAAAAACAAACAAAACAAAAATCCGACAAAATTCTCGGTCACCTTCTTCGGTTCACAAATCTCTTTCCATTTCATTTCATTTCATTTCTCTCTCTCGTCGCTTCTGGTTTCTCTCTCCTCTAGAGTTTCATCATCATCGGAGAAGAACTAATCGCAAAGCTTCGAATTCGTTTTGTTATTCGTTAATTCGAAGCTTAAATTTTGGTTCTTCTCCGTTTAATTTCGGTCTCTCTTCAATGTAAAAAGGTTTTATCTGCTTTTTGATCCGTTTCTCAGAAACTAGATAAAAAAAAGGAGAACAATGACGCAGAAAATTCAGCTCAAGGTCTTATTTTCTCTCTAATTCAAGAAATGTTACGTTATAATGAAAATTTGAACATGAGGTGGCACAAAATGATGAATTTTTTAATATTTAACCGTTGAAAATTAATGCTTTTGAAGTTTTTTTGTTTTCTTATGATTTTTTTATTAGATTTTATCAATCATTAGGCTCTGTTTTGTGAACGTGTGTTATAATTATTATTTGGCATAATAACTGTAAACAATAAAGTTAGTTATATGCAGTAAAAAAAACTTAGATTAGTTATATTTTTTGTGCTAAGGATAATGTTTGACTCATAAATCAAACCTAATCATTAGAATGTTTACATGTTATTAAGGCTATTCATTTGTTTAGAATAATTATTTACTAGTTTTTATGCTTTAGAATTCAAATAAACATTTTAGTCAACTATGATATCTTTCTAGAAAGGTTTTGGTTAGTCCGTCAAGCTGGCAATGCTGAAATTGTTAGGTTGTACACCTTTATCTGGGTTTGAACCCGGAACTCGCAGTTGTGTGTGTGAGTTTTAGTGGTGTTTGCCACTTTGCTTACAAACCAAAAAAAAAAAGAAAGGTTTTGGTTAGTAGATTTTGGTTCGTTTTTGTCTTGAAACATACAGAACATGAAATTTTAGAGTTAATGACTTGCAGGACTCAAAAGAGTTAGAGTTTTTCACTGAGTATGGCGAAGCTAACAGATACAAGATTATTGAGATTATTGGAAAGGGTAGCTATGGGGTTGTTTGTGCAGCAATTGACACGCACACTGGCGAAAAGGTTGCAATTAAGAAGATTCAGGATGCCTTCGAACATATTTCTGATGCCGTTAGAATCCTTCGTGAAGTAAAGTTGCTAAGGCTTTTAAGACACCCTGATATTGTTGATATTAAGAGGATTATGTTACCGCCATCAAAGAGAGAGTTTAAAGATATTTATGTGGTTTTTGAGCTCATGGAGTCTGATCTCCATCAAGTCATTAAAGCTAATGATGACTTGACCCGTGAACACCATCAGTTTTTTCTTTATCAGATGCTACGTGCGTTGAAGTATATGCATTCGGGTATATGCCCGTCTTTCTTTTCATTGTTTGGACTTGCTATGCATTATTTGTGTTTTTGGTTATTGCTGTAAATTTTGGCTTTAAACGAGTTCTAAATAACTTTATGTTCGGTTGCAGCTAATGTGTACCACAGAGATCTTAAACCCAAGAATATATTGGCAAATGCAAACTGTAAACTCAAAGTTTGCGATTTTGGACTCGCAAGAGTTGCATTTAATGATGCCCCATCATCAATATTTTGGACTGTATGTAGTTTCATTTATAATTGCAAGAGTATGACTGTTTTATTGGTTTTGTACAATCAGTTGCAAGAAGGTTTATCATCTCTTTCTTTTGGTGCTTCTTGCAGGATTATGTTGCTACAAGATGGTATAGAGCCCCAGAGCTTTGTGGATCATTCGCTTCTAAGGTATTAGCCTAACTAGGAGATGTATATCTCTAATTCTTCAATGACATGATATTATTATTGTTTTTCTTGACCTATTTGGTATGGGTCCATCAACACTATAACAGAGAAACAATCAGATTCATCAATATTGTAATCAAGACATGAAATACTACAAATACTAGTTTAATCTGTGTAGCTACTTTGTCTTGCTAGGATTCTAATGATTTGAGTGTTCCTTTGACTATGTGCTTTATCCCTAGCATTGTTAAATTTTATGTTGCCCTGTCCACTGTGCCTCTCGGAGAACTAGATATTGTCATTTCCATCTGGTTCCGAGACTCTGGAAGACTTACTATTGCTTAAAAATACAAACTTCAAGGTTTGACTTATGTTTGATGGAATGGAATAGTGTTTTTCTGTTTTACTCTACTTGGTTCCACCCTTCCAGTAATACTAACATTTAAATTTTATTTAAAGGAGAGATTTTAAAATGGTATTTGAGTTGAGAGTGACATGCCCATGTTTGATGTTGAGCCATGCAATATAAAAATATTGTATATTTTTTACTCAATCAAGTAGCATTTAGTAAAATGTTGAGTAAAATAATAATCTGACACCTGCAGGGAGAAACACATAGGAAACTATATTTGAATAAGAAATCATAAATCAAATATATTCTATCCAAACAGGCAATCATAGTCTGTTGAACGTTCAATGGTGGAAATATGCCTTGCTGTTGCATTTATTTCTTGTATGACATGTCTTCTGTGTGCTCTATTATAGCAAGACTATTGATTTTTCCTGGATGTTGAATTATATGTTCTACAGGAAAATGTACTGGTTTATTCGGTTGTTTCCTTTTGAATGGTATGGTTGGATTTGGATGTGTAATTTTATTTTAAATTTCTGATATTGTTGGCATGCTGTTTGCAGTACACACCAGCAATTGATTTATGGAGCATTGGATGCATTTTTGCCGAGGTGCTCTTGGGAAAGCCACTGTTTCCTGGTAAAAGTGTCGTGCATCAGTTAGATTTGATAACCGACCTTCTTGGGACACCATCACCTGAAACTATTTCAGGAGTATGAACTTCTCTTACCTTATTTATCTATTTCATTGGATTTAATTTGTAGGTAGTTCTTAATGTTTTCTTTCATGAAACTAAGTTTCTATATAACTAGTATTTGACACTTCCTTTGTAAATTTTGCAGGTTAGAAATGATAATGCAAGGAAGTACTTGATGGGAATGCGGAAGAAACCTCCTGTGCCATTTGAACAGAAATTTTCAGATGCTGATCCATTGGCACTTCGCCTTTTGCAAAGGCTTCTAGCATTTGATCCAAAGAATCGGCCAACTGCAGAAGAGGTATATATTCATCTATAGTGTAACATGTTACCTCTAGACCCATCTATGAAATACTTCCTCTGGAATCATATAAAAGAAAATATAGCGAATTGTACGCTTATTAAGAATGCTAGAAAACATCATTTAATTTTTTTTAATGTAATAAAAAATATAATTTTCTTCTCCAAACCACCCTTTCTCTTCATTTACTTTTCTTTGGGAACTTGTTCCATGATAACATTAACTAAAGGATATTTTTAGAATAATAACATTAAATAAGGTAGAATAAGTTGGTTTTTGCTAATATTTGATTGCACCAAATATAACCTGTTTTTTGCTTTTAATTAAGTCCAAATGGAGTATCTATTTGAGTGTATTTCAAGAACCATCATGAAAAGTTGCCTTTTTGTTCATTATATACCTGATAGAATCCATTCTGCATGTTCTGTTGGCAGGCACTGGCTGATCCTTACTTTAAGGGCTTGGCAAAAGTTGAGAGAGAACCTTCGTGTAAGCCAATCTCAAAATTGGAATTTGAGTTTGAGAGGAGACGGTTAACAAAGGACGATGTTAGAGAACTAGTATATCGGGAAATACTAGAATATCATCCTCAACTGCTCAAAGATTACATGAATGGAACTGAAGGCGCCAACTTCCTCTATCCTAGGTCAATATACACTTCTATTGATTATACTCTATCCCCATTGCTCTTTTCTAATGTTGTTATTGATGCATGCATAATGAATGTTTATGTGCAATGCATATTATTTATGCATTTATGCCTCTTGCAGTGCAATTGATCAATTGAGGAAGCAATTTGCTTATCTTGAGGAAAATGATGGAAAAAGTGGGCCAGTGCTTGCTCCTGAAAGAAAGCATGTCTCCCTTCCAAGGTAAGATCAATACGAACCAAACATGGTAGCTTTTTCCCCTTGATGTATTTAAGTTGCTGATTATTGATGTTTTGATTACATGTTGAGTTTGTCAGAGTTTTGTAGCTCAATATTTCTCGTGGTTATGTTAATATAATCATTCCTTTTTTGCAGGTCCACTGTTCACTCTAGTGCAGTTGTTTCCAATAATCAGACAACTTTTGCTTTGTGTGAGAACAAGAAAATGGTAGAAGATACAACTAGGAGTTTGAGAGCAGCTAGAGAAAATTATGGAAATCAAATAAGGGGTGTACAGCCTCCACCATGGGTGCCAGGTATACGAGTTCAAATTATAATATACACAATTCTGTAAAAAAAACTACACTTAGCTCTGTTTGGTAAAAACTAGCGGAAGTTGGCTGATAGCAGACATTCTAACTGATTGAATTTGTGGTGTTTGGTAAAATTAGCAGTTGAAGTAGCTTATAAATATGAAATGACATAAAAAATGGTATAGTTAATTAATATTAATTTTTTCCAATTAAGATTAGAGGGGTAAAATTGAGATAAAAGATGATAAGCTATAAGCTACTTGGATTAGCTTAACAAAAAACGCTATAAGCTCATAAAAATAAGCTATAAACTACTTGGATTAGCTTAACAAAAAACGCTATAGTGCTAATTTATCTTGGATTGATTGATATTCCATTATATTCATGATATATTATTAATCCTCACTTAACATCAAACATTTGTTCATCAACCTATGAAGTTACTGACTTTACTTAGAATCTGGAACGGTAAACCAGATTGCTCACTGAATAATAGTACTTCTATCAATAATTCTGAATTCCCATGGAACTACTGTTTCAACTGAGATAAGTTACAAGTAGAGAGGAAGTTGTAACTTCTGAATTGTTCACTTTAGAGTCGACAAATCCATTAATGTTGTGGTTCTGCGACATGAAGTTCAATATGATACTACAATGTTATTTATATTGCTGTTTTCTGTCTATATTTAACATTGCTGAACAGTTTTTCTTTTGTTGGCACAGCTAAGCCAGGGAGAGTAGTAGGCCCAGTTCTACACTATGAAGATGCAAGAATCACATACTCTTCTATCGACCCAAGGATGGTTTACCAAAATACTACTCAACCAGTCTCGAGTCACTTTAGAACCCAGCAGTCTAACTTACAGGCCACACCAACCTCTGATTTGAACAATAACCCATACCGTCGGCGAGGCAATAACAATAACCTAAATAATCATGTAACTATTGATACAAAACTGCTGCACGCACAGTCTCATATTGGTGTAGTCGGTGCTGCAGCAGTAGCTGTTGCCACTCACAGTCACAGGTATTCAAGGGGCATTCAATACAGTTTGTCCTAGGCTTGAAGTTCATGAGATTGAAACCTACCATGCTAGCCCAGAATTGAAGGGAGTGACGCTTATTAACTTTAGATGGGTTTAGGTTTTCATTTTTTTACTTTTTGATCACTATCCTTGTAATTATATGCACGACATTCAATTGTTAATAAAGAAAGTTGATTGTGTATATGTACAACATTAAAATTTGGATTGTTTTTTAATATCTATAAATTCGATTATTGTACTCAAAAGTGTTTTTTTTTAGGTTTGTTCGGAGAGTCTCGACTCTCTAATTGTGTCAATCCATGTAATTTAGATTCCACCTTTTCACATTTAGAAAATCCCAAGCAATTTATTGCAGGTTTAGAAAATCCCAGGCAAATTATTGAAGGTAAAACTAAATGCAATTACATTCTCCTCAGTTGTCATTTTTTCTGTATATTTTTCCATTTTACCTTTCTCTTTAATTTCAAGTTACATTGCATTGTTGAAATATAGCATAATACTTTCACTTATACTCAATATTCTTTATAATCAGTACAAGAATATTTGATTGTTATTAAAGAGTCTCTAATGGAATAAGAGATTGTCAGATAATGTGTTTATTCAATCACGATTTTTAAGATGGTATCAGAACCTCTCCACAATCTTTACATACTATCAATGATTTGGTATACTTGCAAAATAATTGCTATCAAACGTTTTCTCCTTCAATTTATTTGTTGTGACAACAACTTCTCTACTGTAAAGATAGCATACACAATTTTCTTTTTAAAATACACATAACCATTCGAAGCTTTGTTCTATGATAAAATACATGTAATTAAAGTGAAGGATGGCTCCCATATTTATTGGTAAACAAGAGTGCATAAACACACCATTAAAAACAAAGCTTCATCATCCTTCAGATTATTCTTTCTGGAACACAACGGGAAGGGCAGTGCCATCAAGAGCCAATAAAATCTTACCATTCTCACGAACAATACCAACAATCCCACATTCAAATTTACAATTAGGACACACTTCTGTAGGGCACCATTGGATGTTATAGATATTTCTAATTGGAGTTTCCACAATCTTAAAGAAGTTACCATATGATCCAACTGTACCACTATCTCTTCCAATGATAATGAATCTTCTTCCGGTTGTCGCGTCCCTCTCACCCAACCTCCATTCTGTTGACTGTCCACAAGCCGTGGAAGCTTGGAATATCACTCTTAAGTCTCTGTTGAGCCTCACCTCGTCGTCCTCGTGATGGGGAGCAAAAGTAGAGAATACCACAGCCAAACCAGGAGACAAGTCCGCGTTCTCAAGACCAACATGCAAAAGACACGCGTCATTTATGGTGACCAAAGTGAAACGTCCTCCATTGCCGGTGATAGCAGGCCTGACGAAGTATTCCTCATCGTCCTCAACGGGTTCGCCACTTGTGTCGATGACAAACTGAGCTATTGATATTGTTGTCATCAAAAGACACACGTTAGCAAAGATGAATATGGTGAGGGATTTATTTGACATGGTTGTTTTCTTACTAAAATTAAATCCAAAGGCAGGGTAGGGCACGTATTTATAGGACTGATCATGTTACCATGCAAAGTATAATGATTCATGAATGAGCAAAAGTCCAATTCCTAATTAATTTGCTAGAATATTCAAATTATTAGCTTGCTTTGTACGTAACTCCTATACTACTACGAGAAATTAAATATGTAGTACTTAGTTTTGATCGTGCGAATTTGATAGGGTGAAAATGGTGAATTTTTTCCTAGTTTGAATCGTCCAATTAATTAATGAAATATACGTAGTTACCAAAATTAATATTGAGAAACACTTTTGTCTCTCTTCTCAAAAAAAAAAATAACACTTTTCTTTTTTCCTTCTGTTGGTAAGTGAATAAATAATAGGATTTTAATTTGATCCAAAGAAAAGACTTATAACTAATGATAAGAAACATAGTATTCTTTTGCTAGTATCATTGAAAAAATGCGATGTTATATTATATTTTATATATAGTTGATGCTTTATATATAGTTGATGTTATTGATCATTGAAAAAATGTGATGTTATATTATATTTTATATATAGTTGATGTTATTGAAAGGCAAATTCTATCTACACTCAATAATTTGAGTGTATTGGTACACCAAATTCTTAAATTATAGTTAAATGAGTTATTTTTTGTAGGGAAAAATTATTTTCTATCACCTATAATTATAATAGTTAAATCTTATTTACCAAAAACGTCAACGCAATAAAATTTAATTTTTCTAAATTTTTATTACTCATAATAGAGAATTTTGATTATTTTTTACAATAGAATGTAAAAAAATTAATATGATTTTTATAAAAAATGAAATGATGTTTTTTCTTATAAAATGATATTTTCTAAAATAAAAATGTCAACAAACACCTATTTTCTTCACAAAAAATGATAGTTAATTTATAAAAAATTTAAGCGAGAGTACCGGTACACCTTAATTTACGGGTGTACCGTAGAAGCTCCCTTATTGAAAACGATAAGCACACTTTGTTAAAAAAATGAAAAGATCTACATGTTAGTGTTCGTCTTAACATTAGAAAATAATAGTTAAAAAACTAATTAAATCACATTGAAATATGAACAATCAACAACAAATGAAAGACAATAAAAACAATACTGAACATTAAAAAAAATTGAGAAAAAAAAAATCTTCTTTTAACCCTATAAAATAAAATATTGTGTTTAGTCTTATGAGTTTAGATCAGTTGGTAAGAATCTATCTTTTTTTTTTTTTTTTTTTGAAAGGATCGAATTGGCGACATGGAAGGGTTAGTCCACCAATTCAAGAAAATATATAGTACAGTCAAAAATCAAAAATAAAAGATCTTTTGATTTTGTACCGTCAAAATTTATGAAGGCCAAAATCAAAAATCTTCAAATTATATGGTTGAAATTTAAACAAATTTTTTATATAAATAAACCGGAATTTACTAATATTACAGGAGTAAACATATATTAACCTTTAAAACTAAACCATGCATTCACTTGAATCTACTACTTAGGCGCAAGACAATGTTATGCAGTAGCTAACAGCTTATCCATACCCTCTATTTTTTTTATCAATTTTTTTTGGATAAATTTAGTACCCTCTCTAGCATCAAAAGAAAAAAAAATTAAAAGAAAAACATTTTAACAAAAAGCACAAACCTAATATTAATATTGCTCATCACAAAATTTAAAACAATAACTTAAGGAAGATTTTATTTGTTAACTTAAATCCAGCTAAATAAGAAGAAGAAGAAAACGCAAATATATGTGGATTCCATTGAAAATTAAAAAAGAGCAATGCTATATCTCAAGAAAAATAACATCAAGAATTCTTGAAAAATAAAGAGTAGCCAATCACAATACACTATTTACCACCATTCAATGAGATGTGGCTGAAAAATAGGAAGTGAACAAATAAATCATGCAATTAAAATTTGTCAATTGTGTCTTGAAATATTCTTGATGCTATTTTTCTAGATAAATAGCATTTTCCATAAAAAATTATAACTAGATGCAAAAAAATGTAACAGTTATGATCAAATGGGTCATCAATAAATGAATGAAATTCATCAAATTTATTAACCTTTTCGTGCTTTTCAACCAAATAACAAATACATCTGAAGCAAAGTAGTAACCAGAAGGGAAAGAGACTAGGTGAGATGAAAAGGAAGAGATGCGGTTCAAGTTGAAATTAGACCGTTTTCAAATCAGTAATGGAACGATAAGGGTTTATAAATAGAGGTTTGGCTGAGGTTGATCTGAATCGATGCGATAATTTTTAGAACGGAATCCCTTAGAGACGAGACAATAGTTTGATTGAGGAATGAGAAAGTTTGATTGAAGGGTATGATAACGAGTGTGTGTGTGTGAGAGAGTGTGTGTGTGAGAGAGAGAGGGGCACGTCAAAAATAAAAAATATAGAATAGAATCAAGATAGATTTCTTTGCATACTCAGACTCTTATTTGCATCTCTTATTTCCATTTGATTGTCTCCCGATTCGTTCTCTAAAACAATTGGAAAACATCCTCTAAAATTCTTTTACTAGAGATTAGAAAAAAATGGATTCTTTTTTAATTAGATTTTTTTATTTTATAGAATTTTAATAATACTAATTGGATATTCAATTTCATTAATCTATAACTAATGAAGGAAGATGGGAAGTAACATATTGATGGATATATCGTTATTATATAATCCAAATTAACATTGCAACCCTAACTGAAAAAATCTATCCCATTATAAATGGCGGAAAATTTTAACCTACATCCATTAAATGATCACCTAAGCAACACACATATATTGCTTCATTTGAAATTTGAATTTCCCTCCCAAACTGATTCAATTATCAAGTACACCATCCGATTACTAATATAAGCAAAAGTTAAATTTTTTATATTCATTCATTAAATGACGTATGTAATCTTAATTATAGGCTACATACGTTATTTAATGAATAAATCTAAAAATCCAACTTTTACTTATATTAGTGACAGGAAGGTGTATACATGACACATCTTTGTCTTCCTTACACATTAAGTGCTATATATAAATTCGATACCCTTCCTTAATTATTCACAGTACCCACATATCCAACATTAGGTTATGGTTAATAATAACATCTAAGCTCTACTCTCGTAGCATTGTTTGACCGGTATAGATCGGTCCTTGACGCAAAGCTTATTTTTGTTACTTAGTATATTTCATTTGAATATACGTGTTGCTTACTTTTTGTTTTGTATTTATCAACACCCTTGGATTCAGTGACGAATCGAGGAATTTTAGCAAAGTTATATTATAAAAATTTATATTAAACTTTATAAATGTGTAAGCGTGTAAAAATTATATAGGTTATGTTTATAATTACCTTAAAATGTTGATTTTCTTAAGATATTTTTTCATTTCTAGCGGAGTATAAAAAATATAACCCTAATTAATTATTTTTGTTAAATATAAGCGTTATTTTTGTTGAGGTAATAATTACAACAACTTTTTATAAAAAATTATTTCTTTACATTTCTTATCTAGTGCTCTTAAAACACTCGTTAAGATCTTTCTTAGTTTTGTAATTTTTTTATAATGTTATGAATGAACTATGTGAAAACAATAATATTATATAAGTGGAGTCAAACCGCGTAAATATCAAATTTTAGGTTAAAAATGTAACAAGCAAGTAGAGGCAAGTGAGGTCGGTTGACCCCATTGCCCCCACACTGGATCCGTGGCTGCTTGGATTTGAATCCTGTATCCAAATCAGATAAGATTATCGGTGAATTGCGGGTGAAATATAGGACATATTTCATATAGTTTGATGTTGATTATGTGAAATTTTGTACAAATCATTTTCTTGTATTTTTTCTTATATTTTAAACTCAAATATATTTGCTCTTGCAGGGTGTTGTTATGCTCCCCAACTATGAATTTCCTAAGTTCTTAAAAAAAAACATCCACTAGAGGAACTAAAAATACAACATAGAGATGAATTCTTCAAATATATTATATAAAAATTCTACACAAACTTTTAGAGCTTTATTAATTATACGAATCAAGAACAAAGTACATGTAATATCTCTTCCAATTTTATTAACTGAAATAAACAATATACAGCGCCATTGTAAATAAAAACAAGGGTACCTATAAATTAAAAGGGTTAAATATGTTTTTGGTCCTTATAAATATATTGAATTTTTTGTTTTCGTCCCTCTAAAATTTTCCATCCACATTTTTGGTCACGGCTGTCAAATGGGGCTAACGGCGCTGACGTGGCAGATGACGGACCAAAAATGTGGATGAAAATTTTTAAGGGGACCAAAACAAAAATTCGGCATATTTATAGGGACTAAAAACATATTTAACCTAAATTTAAAATCATTCTTTCTCAAAAACAAGAGGGAGGGGACCACCATCTAGGGCCAACAAAACCTTACCATTCTCATTCAGCATATCAACAGTTCCACATTCAAATCTACAACTAGGGCATACCTCAGTAGGACACCACTGTATATTATACATACCTGCAAGTGGGGTCTCTACAATCCTAAAGAAGTTACCATATGATCCATTAGTAGCACTATCTCTTCCAGTGATAATCAACCTTCTTCCACTCTTAGTGTCTTTCTCACCCAATCTCCATTTTGTTGATTGTACACAACTTGATGAAGCTTGGAATGTTATTGTCAAGTCTCTGTTAACCCTCACATCGTCGAAGTCGTGATGGGGAGCAAATGGAGTGAATTTCACAACCAGTCCACCTCCTAAGCCAGTGTTCTCAAGACCAACATGTATAGGGCATGATTCATTTCTGCTGACCATAGTGGAACGTCCTCCTTTGTTTGTGATAACTGGACGGATGAAGTATTCCTCATCGCCTTCAACGGGTTCTCCGACTGTGTCGAAGACAAACTGAGCTATTGTTTTTGTTGTTGTCATCAAGAGACACACATGAGCAAGAATAATGAAGGATCTAGTTGATAATTTCATGGACATGGTTTATTATTTTTTTTGTTAGGGGTAATGTAATAACTTGGTTTACACTCAAAGGCTTTTTGGGTTTTGTAAGAATTGATTGATGTGTTTTTGATGTTACTAGGCAAGGTATTTATAGAATTGTGATACTAAATCCCTTGATGATATAAAAAAAATGCACTTAAGTTTTGTCATTTTCATATAGACTAAAAAAAAGTAATTATAATATGAATCAATGATAGGTCAAAAAAAGTTATTGTAAAATTTTAACAAAACTGTAGTAGTTAAATATATGATAGAAACAATATTAATTTGAGAGATATGATATTTTAACAAAAGAAATGCACTTAAGTTTTGTTATTTTTATATAGACTAAAAAAAATAGTTTTGAAGAGATGAAAACAAAATTAATTTGAGATAAAATTTGAATTGAGTAACTAATGTTTTGAGGAAAGTAACTTATGATATAGTAAAAAAATAAAAAGGTTAATTAAATAAATGATCCATATAAATATTTAGAATTTCGTTTTTAGTCCCTATAAAATAAAATCGCACTTTTTAGTCCTATCAATTTTCCGTGAATGTTTTTGGTTCATGTAAAATTCTTCATCGTCATTTTTAGTCCCTGTAAAAAAATTTCATCAACTATACAAAAATGTGTGATCTTTATCTGTAAGGACAAAAAACAAAATTATGATATTTAGAAGGATCATTTACTTAATTAACCCAAAATAAAACTACACTAATTTTGAGAAAAGTTTTCTGCTTCCATAAGACAGATCGAGTATAAAACAAAACATGTTTTGAAACCAAGAGAGTGCCTTTTAGGGTCCAACAATGTTATTGAGATTAACTATGTATTCAATCAATCTTGAGTGGGAATGGATGAGTAAACTGTCAAAAATAAGCATCTTGTTAATTACTTTGTTTGGATCACTGAAGTGACAATGACGACTTTTCCCTAGTGTGAATCGTCCAATGAAACAGACGAAAACAATTTTGTCTTCCTCATTTCCCTCCCTTCTATCGAAAAAATTAGATTGACAAAAATGATGTGTTTCTTGAATAGAAATAGTACCCTAAAAATATGTAGAATTAATCCATTCTGTAGAAACATATTCGAATATTCTTATCAGAGTAGGAAAAGAAAAGACACCGTTTGTGTTCTATATTTTTTTAACACATGTTGTCACACAAAGTCCTTGTTGGAACACTAGTTTAATTATAGTGAGAAGTTGGATAAAAAAACACAATGTGAAAAACTAGTGTATGTGTGAGACTTAAAAATGTTCCACATTGGTGAGTCATCTCAACTAGCAAGTGTTTATATAGAGGTGGAGGGACCTCCAAAGGTGTGCCCTTGGGGTACCCACTTTTGTGAACGGGTGAGCGTTTAGAAAAATAAATATATCACACCTGCAACGCCACTGACCAGTGTAAAGAGTTTTTACTCTGATAAAGGGGACTTTTATCATGATCACTTATAAATTTACAATCATGATTGATGTGCTGCAAGGCTAGAAAGTAAATCTTGTGTAGCTGGTTGGTGGGTTCCCAATTGGTAACATAGGTGCCTGGTGGTGTTGTTGAGGTGATAAGGCTTTGGTGAGGATATATGTTGGTTCATTGTTTTGTTGCAGACAGTATTAGCAGTAAATTGCTTGGTGTAGTTTTTGTTTTTCTTAGATTGCTTGTTCTGATGAGGCCTAATTGGTGTGGTCTAATTTGGCTTTGTAGTGTCATTAACTAATAATGGATGAAAATTGAACCCTTTCATTTGTTAAACCACAAATGTAGTAACTCCTTAATTTCTTAGATTATATGTCAAAAACCGTAAAACATGACATCTCTTTGCATTCAGACAACCAGACAACATTGGTAATTGTTACATCTAGCAAAGTGTATGGAATAGTGCTGGATGATAATTTGGTCATTGCACTACTTGACTTGTATGCAAAGTGTGGCAGCATTCACAATGAATATGAGCTATTTCATGGCCTAATGAAGAATTTGGTAGTGTACTTTGCAATGATCTTTGAATGTGGAATACATGGAAAAACACCTACTGCAGTTAAGTTTTTTGAATATATGCTTCGAGACGAAAATTGTAGTAATTCTGGCTACACTGGAATTCTAATATTGTCTATAATCATGTTTGATTGGTTGATGGATAAAACCGGTGCTTTACCTTTATGAAATCATGGTTTAAAGCATATATGTTCCTTAAAAATACTCCAGTGCAACCTTATGTTGGTGATTGATTGGGGTGCTCTGCTTGCCTACAATTGTATGACCATGTGGTGCTTGGAAATAGAACGTCTCAACATTCAAATGAGTTGGAGAGTGATATTATTTGTTACTTTATTGTTTTGAGCAGTGATACCACTCTCTTCTTTCTAGCATTCATGTGTGTGTGTATAACTGGTAAAATTGAATGCTACCGACTAGTTGAGAATTGGCGTTAGAAGGCAACTATCGACAGAGTTAAACAGATTTTTAATTTAGGTGGAGTTAGTAGCACCATTTATGGGGTCATGGCTTGATCTGCAACACTCAAACAGTTTCTAGTAGTAAAGATACAACTGGTTTCTTTGAGGACAATATTTTTCTTATCTTTTTTCTACTCGTCTCTAACTTTTCGGAGCTTGATCCTTGATGAAAAGGGGTCGTATCAGTGCAGCATATATTCATAAATTTGACTGTTTTATGCACTTAGATTTTGGGGAGAATCACATATGTCAATACACTCTTGTTCTTGTTCAAGTTTAGGTACATATGTTTTGACATTCCCTCAACCTTCATTTGTTAGCCAACCTCATCACTAAGACCCTTAGAAGTTAGAACTATACTCTTGAAAATAAGAAGAAAAAAATCAACTTTTAACTAAATTCAGTTTTTGTTTGACTTGTCTGTCATGATGTACTAGTTCCTACTTGCTAAGGAACGATAAGGATGTTAAAGGTAAGGGGTTAACGTTGAACTCCCTCCACTAACACTTCTAGCAACTAGTTACTAAAGTTAGTAATTCAAAAACAAATGTGTTACTAGGTAAATGAAACTTTCATCCACAATGTTCGTGATTGTTTTAAGTCGCGGCAACTGAAATGCTTACAAGATTGAAAACTATGACCCCTACCTGTGCTTGGATCACAGATAGTGGCTAAGGGATGGAATCTCAGAACCTTTAAAGCACTCATTTAAAGAATGAATTTGAAAACAACAGTCCCCATATCCTTAGCCTCTTGTTTTTTGTAGCAGAGATGAGTGTACATGTCATAACTCATCGGTGTGAATTGCAGTTGGTATTGTGCGCATACCATCACCATTGCAGACATTGCTTAGGTATGTTTCCTCTAAAAAATGAGTTCATCATCAATGAAATAATGTTTGAAAACCTATAAGCCAATGCCAAAAATAATGTACTAGGTGAGTATGATAATATTGTTACGATTTTCAACAAGATTGAATGCATCCATTAATCAAGGTACATTTAGGAGGGGTTCATGTAAATTTACATCCAAAACAATTTGAAGAAACTCATACTAGTATTGAGTTCCCTACCCGGTTAGGGGAAGAAATGCAGAGGCATACATAAATGTGTTGCAGTGAACAAGCAATCACAATTAGTCCACAGAGCAATTAATCGACATTTTAACCACGAGAATGAGCATGATTTTCACATTTGCAGCCATCAAACTTCAATAAAACCAATTGACAAATAAGCATAATGCTATATCGTAAAATTATAAAATATTGTCTTCATTCAAATGTTATTGTTCAATTCCAATCTCAGGTTAAAGTAACATAAGCGCTGTTGTAATCTGTCTTCATCCGAAGAAGACTCGAACACTAAAAAAAGCTAAAACAAACTCAAATGAACTCCTATAGTAACCAACTGTGAAATTCCCTAAGAAGATTAACAGAATTAAAAGACCTCAGCTACCAATCTTGTTATTCTTTATCGTCAACCGCAACAATCTTGTATTTCCCGGATCCCTTGTTCTGCACCAATAAAATCAAATTAAACTTGCTCATAAAATACAAATCTACCAAACCAAAAAAGTTACCCTTCAATAATTCACTAACAACAATTCTCATGTATATCCTCAAAACCAGATAATATTTAGTCAGTGACAGCATTTTTAGCTTAACAGCTCAAATTATCAAAATTATACTATATCAAAATTTAATCACTTTATAAAAAAAAAATGTTAGTTAAAAAACTAATATATAATTATTATTGATTAAAAAATAAAATAAATCTATTAAAGAAACAATTTACCTTTTCCCAGATCTGAGAGTGAGTTTTACAGAAACCAGCAACAACAGTAGCACCTTTCTTCCCTTCCTTATACTCAATACAAAGATCCTCTTTGACACCACAAGTAATATGAAAACCCAAACCACACTTCTGTTCAGAACAAACCAAAGCACATCCATCACAACACCCACATACATAACACTTCTCCAACCACCTCTTCTTTGGAACCTTAGAACAATCAATCCCTTCTCTCCCTTCTGGATCCACAAAAAACACTTCAGGCACAAGTAAAGCACAAATCAAATGTGCCCATTTTCCATCTATTGTTTGTTTCATTGCTCCCTCTTTCGTAGGACAGAGGGAGCAACAAATTGGATCGGTGTCTGTATCAGCGTCGTTTTTAAAACGACACTGATCACAGAACCAATCACCCTCTGGGATCTGTTTCACCAGAGGGTTACCATAGCAGGAAGCATGGACCATTAAATTACAACCGTCGCAGAAAACGATTGGGTCCTCAGCATTAGCATCTGTGCTATAGCACACACAGCATAAAATACCATCGTCATCGACTTCAAATTCAATGTCTTGATTTTTAGATTGTATTTCAATTGGGGTGGGTGAGGGGAGAGAAGGATTGTATTCGACATTGAGATCGATGAGCGGAACAGTGTGTGGTTGAAGGGCGGTGATTCTTTTTTTGGTGGGTAGAGAATAAGTAGTTGGTGATGAAGGTGGGGTGTGAAAAAGTGATGAGTTACGAGATTCTTTGCGTTTTTTGGTGGGTAAGAGTGAACAGTGACTAAGATCTTGTTCTTCTTCCTGTTGTTGTTGTTGTTGTTGATAAATGAATCTTAATCGTTTGTTGGGAGGTAGGTTGGTGATGTTTTTGGTGAAATCCATGTTTGGATTGTTTTTGGTTAAAGGATGAGATCTGAGAATGAAGGAGTGGGGTTATTAAGGATTTGATTTTGATTAAGAAAGGAAAGTTTTGTTTGGTTTTGCGGGAATTTGAATTGAAATTGGGAGGGAGAATGAATTAGAAAATGGAAAATGAAAATAGAAAAAATTGGAGGGAGAAATTGGAAAAATGAAAATGAAATTTTTTTGAGTGAAAAATAATAAGGCGGGAGAGTAAAAGTGTTTGGATTTTGGAAGCCGCGGTTTGTTGAATTCAAGTGGCAGATTAGATCTGCTGTCTGGGGAAACGGGTCGGATATGGGCTTTGGGCGTGTTTATTTTTTTGAAATAATTAAAAAATTGCTTTTTTGTTTTTGTAGTTTGTTTTAGATTTTAAAAGAATTTATTTTGATAAAAGAAAACTATTTTTATGTCTCATTTGGGGTGTGTTTGTTTCAACTTTAAAAAAAATTGGAGTTTTTTTTTTTAGAAATTTTTTAAAAATAAAATTTAAGTTATTTTCGTTTGCCTACTACTACACATAAAAATCAATTTTTTTCTATAAATTTTAACTTGTAAATGTGTTACTATATATATATATTTTGAGAAAAGTTAATCCTAATAGCTTTTCATTTTATGGTCAAAATAGATTTTTTTTTATAAAATGATTTTTCTAAAAACTCTAAACAAACACTTAAAAATGAAAAAAAAAAAAAAAGTGACGTTGAAAAAAAATCTTAAACAAGCGGGGCCTAGTTTTATATTTTTAAAAATAGTTTTTTATAGTATAATATCGTTTTGCTACATTTTTTTAACAAAGAAATTTGTTAGAAATTTGTTTGAATAGTTAATTTTAAAATATAATTATAAATATTTTCTCATTTTATTATACTAGAATTTTGAAAAAATCTCTAAAAAAAAAGCTATTTCAGATAGTTTTTCATTAAAATCATTTTTGAAATATGTCACTTTGAAAAAATATGTCATTTTTACTTTGAAAACCTATTTTTTGTTAGAACTATAACAAACAGGTCTTTAGCCTCAAAATGAAAAACTATTCCCAGTGGCTTTTCGAAAATCTTTTTTTTTGCCTTTCTAAATACATTGAACGGTGTAAGAACTTTAAATCTAAAAAAAAAAAAATTTAAGATAGTAAGCAACAAAAATAACTTAAGATCTTTAAAAAAAAATCACTAGATTCTTTTTTAAAAAAAATTATAAGTAATTGTATTTTCCCTCCATCTCTCTCCCCTATTAACCAATTTATTTATTGTATTTTGTGAAAAACTAAATAGTCATCTTCTAAATATAATTCAATGTGCAGTTGAGCTTTGAGCTTTTTTCTTTCACAGTATTTTTTCCTTCTGCGTTAATCATTAATTTCTTTAAATATATATATATATATATATAT